>QJNY01000023.1:0-122074 GCA_004155945.1 Monosporascus sp. mg162
GCTTAAAATATAATTCATTTCGCGCAATTAAGCGGATTCCCCTCCCCCCCCCCTCCCCCTCCTCCCCAAAAAAAACCAACTATTTGCGTACAAAAGTAATAAGTAACTTTTAGTTAAAAAATTAACCGATTCAGCTATTCTAGTTAATAAGCTACCCTATTAATTTCTAATCTTTTTCTACAAATAACGTACTTACTGCATTACTTTCTTAATATTTTTAAGGGTTTTCGTAAGCGGTAAACGAATGGAACCGGCAAAAGTTAGCGGGAAGACGGTCGGCATAAGCATAATTAAAGAAACTTCTAATTCGAAAAAAACGTTATTAAGATCGAATAAAACAAGCCCAGTTTTTACGAATCTAGATTTAATATTATCGAATGTTATAGCAGCTTAAAACGCGTCGTAAAACCCGGCGAAAAAAATCTTTTTTGGCAATATAAGTATATTAACGTCGTATTAGGTCTTCGATATACCGCAAATAAGCGCGTTTTAAACCAGAAAAATAAAATATATTAAAAGGTTAAAGCCGATACAAAAATTGCGTAGGTATATAAAACGTAATAATGTTGTTATTGGCGCAGTATTTTTCGAATTTTATCGAATAATAACTTTTGTAGCCGTCGAAGATAAGGAAACGCTTCGAGCTTTTCGTACGCGTCTGAATATACTTATCAAAATGCTAAATTTATTCAAAACTTAATTTATTTATTAGCCAGCTATTATTATTTAATGCGATCTTTTAATCGGCTGCTAGCACAAAATTATCGTGATATTAAGATCTAAAATAATTTTTTTTTTCGTTATAATAATAAATAACAATATAGCCTAAGCTTAAAAATTACTAGCCTAGATAATTATAACTTATTTTTTATTCCTTTATTGCGTTTATATAGTTTTTTTACGGTTTTCGGTACTAGTAATTATTATGTCTATTGCCATAAAAAGCTATATGAAAAATTTAATTTTATCGAAATTATAAAAATCTTTTTTCATAATACCGTATTTCGCGATTATAGCCCGACCAAACTCGAACTACTTGCGAAATGTTTTTAAATTCTCGCATAAAACCCGTTAATAATCGAGTTTCCGATATAAACGCGTTTAAAGTTTTTTTTACTATCTAACAAATTTCGACACCCAGTTAATTCCGATACGTTCTGTAACGCCTTAAGCAAGCAATAAATTCGCTATATCTTTAATATGCTCAAGCCGGACAGGAAACGCTCGCGTATATAGGTCGAGGATCTGGTCGATAATGGATTTTTCTTCGGTCGGCGTCAATTTACGTAAATTGGGGATAATGTCGGTTACCTCATCGAGATCAGGCCCTATTTTTGAGGTTGGAGCTGCGCCTACGGCGCAGCCGTAGTTAGCGCTTTTGATCAAGAAGTAGCTGCAAGAGTTAGATGTATCGACTAAACCTTTTTAAGAAGAAGCTCCACAGAAATAACAAAATCTCACAAATAGGGCCTGATATCAAGTTGTGATTTTTCGGCCACGTTTGGTACCGTTCTATACAAATTTTCCAAAATCTATCTTGAAAACTGGCAAATAAAATAACAATAAGAAATTTATTATAAAATAAAAAAAAGCAAAGTAATATGGAGCTTTAAAAGGGCTTTTTAACCGTATATATAACTCCTAGATCGGGGTCAGTTTGGTAAAGATATAAAGGAATAAAGTTAAAAATTACGATTAGTACCGACCTTCTAACTGGAACGCTCTTATAGCTGCCTATTCTTTTGGCCGTACGGGTTATGGTTGTTACGTGGCAGCCATAAAGGCGTTCTGGTTAATTAAGTCCGGAACCTTTTTAAGGCTGTAACAACGTAACTACCGCGTGTATTATTTCGCCATGGGCCTTTTAAGGGTAATTCAGTATGGGAAAAGCCCGTCCAGCTATTCTTTTGGCCGTACGGGTTGTGGTTGTTGCGTCGTAGCCATAAGGGCGTTCCGGTTAATTAAGTCCAGAATCTTTTTAGGGCTGTAATAACGTAACTACCGCGTGCATTATTTCTCCATGGGCCTTTCAAGAGTAATTTAATATAGGAAAAGCCCGTCCAGCTATTCTTTTGGCCGTACGGGTTGTGGTTGTTACGTAGCAGCTATAAGAGCATTCCGATTAATCAAGTTTAGAACTTTTTCAGGGCTACGATGTAATAACCATAACTCGTACGGCCGAAAAAATTGATATACGGGCTTTTTCTATACTAAATTACCCTTGGAAAGCCCATGGCGAAATGATGCATGCAGTGGTTACGTTGTTGCAGCTTTAAAAAAGTCCTGGACTTGATTAATCGGAATGCTTTTATGGCTACGACGCAACAACTATAATCTATACGGCCAAAAGAATAATTGGACGGGCTTTTCCCATACTGAATTACCCTTGGAAGGCCCATGGCGAAATGATACACGCGGTGGTTACGTTATTGCAGCCTTGAAAAGGTTCTGGACTTAATTGACCGGAATGCCTTTATGGCTGCGATGCAACAACGATAGCTCGTACGGCCCAAAAAATTGCTGGACGGGCTTTCCCCATACAATATATACCAGGGAAGGCCGGTATATAATGATACGGCCTGTAGTTATGTTGTCGAAGCCATAAGGGCGTTACGGTTGCCCATTTCCCCATAGCTAAACTTAGCCATATAAGCTGCAATTTTTATTTAAGAAAATTAAAAAATTCCTGTACGCGTATTAGCTTATATTTGACGCGTATATTCAATTTCAAACTTAACCGGCTAAAATTGGTTGCATAACAAAGAAAAGATTAATAATTTTATTAAGAAAGTATAAAATAAAAGCGTTTTCGCGCAACTTGATCTTAGGCCTCGCTGGCTCGTTACGGGGATTTGGGTTTTGATTGGTTAATTCTTAGCGTTGTGGAGCTGTACCTGAGTGACTTTGAAGAAATTGGAGAGCTAGCAGAGGCCTGAGCTAGCTGAGGTAAAATGTCGGTTCGGGCGCATCTACCGTTAAATTGTGCTTTTATAGTAGAATGTAAAACTTCGTAAATAGAAGTAAGCTTTCTGTAACTAAGTTTCGGGTCTCGTTTTTTAACCTTAATAGCTAAGTTCATTCTAGAAGCTTTTATAAGGCGCTTTATGTTGTGGTTGTTGAAAATTAAGCGATTGAAATGAGATGGTTAAATTATTGGAAAAAGTGTCCCGCAAAGTAGTGTGGGACGTTAACTATAAAAATTAATAACTTAAATAATAGTAATTTATTTCTTGTTTTCTGATTACGTTTATTTACGTGTTTTAGGTTTTTTAATATTTTAATTTTTAGCGTTATAGAACAGTACATTGAACGACTCTGAAAAAATGGAGAACGAGCTAGCAGAGGCCTGAAGCTCGCTTGAGGTAAGGCCTGATCTCGATGAGGTAACTTTCTACGCAGTGAGGGACTTCCAGATGGAACTGGATATCCGAATGGAAAACGTCGATGCTACTTAAATTTATTAGCGTTTCTCATACAAAAAAAGGTATACCGCACACCAGATACCCGGCCATATACAGCCACAGCACCTAACAGTTAAAAGGTATAGTAATGTAGTATTATGGAGTTCTGAGTAATTTTATTCCCTCTCGAATTTTACTTAAATCTATATATGCTTTTCCATTTGGGAGTTCCCGACTAGAATGAGGAGCTCTTACTAGCCAGAGGGGCTTTTTACTTAGTAGCCCTGCCGAGTAGCGGGCTCTTCCAATTGGCTGTAGAGATAGGCTCTCCAGTGACAACTTACCGGTACCTATAATCTGGTGGATGTATTTGGGCAAGGTGATCGCGTACGGATATTAAGGCGGTGAGAATTATCATACTCCAACAAGGAAAAGATAAAGCATGGACATAGATGGTCAGGGAATTTCGATTTTCAACGAAAAGAAGATATATGGTTCCACAACCCTGATAAGGCACACTCTGTAAATGCATATGTGGCTTATGCAGATAATGGGTAATCCGCATGTGGGTCTTCGGTACATGATTGCAAATGTCAATATTGACTTCTGACTGCAGCATCGAGGGGCAGCAGCTTTCAAGTTCTACCATTGCTTTCTCATTTGTTACATGCATATAATTTGTGGGAATACCGTCTCCGAGCCGCAATCTCAGATAACTCGATGACGACACGCAATACAGGCTATGGAAGATGAGGGGCTTGATCGGTTACTGAACCATATCGTGTCGCTTGCCTAGAGAAGCTGAGCAAGTGTCGCATATACAACGAATCGCGTGCAGCTTAGACTGCCAGCTTCCAGTTAAGGGATCATTACGCTTCAAACAATGCGGTGCCTGCCAGCCTCCCTACAGCAGTCCAATCGCCATGTCGCTGAATGATCGGGAGACGTCCCAGCTTCGTAGCGCCTTGCAAGAGGCTGTTGTGAAGTGCTCCGAAAGATGCTTATACCAATCATCAAAATGGTAATATACGCTTTCCTCCTGGAATACCTACTTAGGTAGTTATGTAGAGACCAGCCTGCTAAATACGCCTTCTTCCTAGGGCAGCCGAGCTGCTGAATTCCATTCCCGAACCCGAACCCGATCCCGACATGTCCCTCGATGACACGGAACTGTCCGATGCTCCAAACAGCTTTACATCCCCAGCCTTCGCTCCTAACCCAGACCCCGAGGAGGCGTTGCTGGAGGCTAAGGAGGTAAACAAATACCTGTTAGCCAAGTCCTTCTTCGACTGCCGTGAATACGATCGTTGCGCGGCCGTGTTCCTTTCGGACTCTACCTTGGCTGGCATTACGACCTCGAGGGAGGCTGTCAAGTCGACACTCAAAGGGAAGGGGAAGGGAAAAGCTACCGCGGGCAATCCAACAGCGAACAATGGGCAAACACTCCCCAAACTAAGCCAGCGAAGCTTATTTCTCGCCTTATACGCCAAATTCCTGTCCGGCGAGAAGAGGAGAGATGAGGATGCCGAAATGGTCATGGGCCCCCAGGACCTCGGCACCTGTGTCAACAAACAACTACTCACGGTGGGCCGGTTCCTGGAGGCGTGGTTCGACGAGCGGAAGACGGAAGACGGGGAATATGCGGAGAGCCAAGGCTGGTTAGAATATTTGTATGTCACGGCGGCACACGCTACACGACCTATCGAAGCTGACGTCTCCGGCAGATATGGCATGGTTCTCGTAAAGGAGAAGAACGAGGAGTTGGCCTTATATTGGCTCATCCGTAGCGTCCATCTCTTTCCCATGAACTGGGGCTGCTGGTTGGAGATAACCTCCTTAATATCGAGACTTGAAGATGTTGGTAGCCCGCGGCATCATCGGTGATCCGGCTAACATATTTCCAGCTTAACAAGATAATGCCCAGACTACCGCAGAACATTGTCTCCTTCATGTTCCACATACATACATCTCTGGAGCTGTACCAACACGACGCCAACCTTGCGAACTCCCTGGACCAATTATTAAACATATTTCCGAACTCTTCGTTCCTCCTAACGTGCGATGCCTTACTTTCATACCACGCCAAGGACCTCGTAGCAGCAGAACAACGCTTCAGTCATCTCCTCTCATTACACCCGCACCGGCTCGATTCCTTGGACCATTACTCCAATATACTCTACGTCATGAACCTGCGGCCTAAACTCGCGTTCTTGGCGCATCTTTGCAGCAGTGTCGATAAGTTTCGTCCAGAATCGTGCGTTGTCATTGGCAACTACTATTCGCTACTTTCCCTCCACGAGAAAGCAGTTCAGTATTTCCGTCGGGCGCTAACTTTAGACCGGTCGTGCCTGTCTGCCTGGACGTTGATGGGTCACGAGTACGTGGAGCTCAAGAATACGCACGCGGCGATCGAGTCGTACCGGCGCGCCGTTGACGTCAACCGTCGCGATTACCGCGCCTGGTACGGGTTAGGGCAGACATACGAAGTACTTGAGATGCACGCATACGCGCTCTGGTACTACAAGAAGGCGGCGGGCCTACGGCCGTGGGACGGCAAGATGTGGATGGCGGTCGGCTCGTGCCTGCAGCGCATGAACCGGAACCAGGATGGCATTAAGGCCCTCAAGCGGGCGCTGCTCGCCGAGAGCTACTACGACGCGGGCAGCAGCTTCGGCAGCGGCTCGGGCAGCATGCGCGGCGCAAACATGGACCCCGAGATCCTGCTACAGATCGCCACCATGTACGACAGCCTCGGCGAGGAGGAGGACGCCAAGACGTACATGGAGATGTGCGTGGCGCAGGAGGACGGCGGCGGGGGGGCAGCTGGCGAGGGCCAGGGCGTGGCGCCTGGGGAGAGCATCGCGATCCACAACGACTCGCCGCCGCCCGGGTCGGACGACGACGCCGGCGGGGACGGCGGCGGGCGGGCCGGGACCGGAGCAGGAGGCGGCGGCGAGGGAGGTACCGGGGTCACGGCCGCCACCAGCAAGGCGCGGATGTGGCTTGCGCGCCACGCCATGCGCGTCGAGGACTACGTCACGGCGCACCGCCTCGCTAACGAGCTGTGCCAAGACGGCGTCGAGGTCGAGGAGGCCAAGGCCCTCATACGGGAGGTCAGGTCCCGGCTCGACGCCGCCGAGATGGGCCCTCCGCCATAATGCGGGGGTGTTTTGTGGAGGAGCCAAAAGAAAGGGAAGGATGCCTGACGGTGTCTACGAGTTTTAAGGCTCCTGGTTGGTGTCGTGTTGTGGTATGTCCATACATACGAAAGAGAGGTTGTGGAGGGTGTCGTTTCCCGTATAGTGCGTGGATTGAAGCGCCACGAGAAGAGGCTTCTTACCACCCGTGCGAAGTTACGCCCTAGGCTCGAGTACGACCATGCGCATCGATTGCCCTCCGTGGGGTGTACTAGATGCCTAAAAAAGAAAAGCAATAAACCCCCCAGTAAACTACATCGCGCGTTGGACGTAAAAATCAAAGCCCAGTTTAGCTCCCGCCTCACCATCGTTCAAAGGTGACAAGAGAACGAGCGAACTGAATGGCGGGTATGTACTGCTGACACCCTCTCCTACATACTATACTGCCGGGAACCAGGATGCGTAGCCTCATGGCCCAACTATGTACTTCGTATGGAAGCGAGAAGGCTGGGTGTTGGTGAAGACGTAGTAACTGTATTTGCTTGTTTATGGTGTGTTACCTACTACCACGTATGTGATGTTCAGGGAGAGGCGATACCTACGATTAGTTAAGTTACCCGCAAACCTTCCTTTCGATCACGTTTCTCGACTCGAGTGTAACAGGGGACGAGGCGATATCTACGAATTTAACCCTGTGCGCCTCCGTCGCCTTTTCCCTCAGTCGTGCGCTCGTATGCGTCTACCTAGAAAGAAGTAGGGGACAGGGAGAGAAGACTTGCCGAGCCTTGCTTACAATTTACACAGATAGCAGTGGTGGTGATACCCCCCGCAGGCAGGTGCCTGCCTCGCTACGCCACCGTCGTCTCGGTTTGTGCGACCGGTTCGGTGCTCGCTTATCTGGCTCGTCTCGTAGTTCGCTCCAGTCGGTCGGCCGATTCTGGCGAGACCACGCCATTAATCAATACCGAGAGATATGATGGCAATACTGAACCGACCTTGTGTTACCTCCTCAACCTACCCTGCCTTCGGGGTCCATGGTAGAATGAGGCTTGCTGGAGGGCTATTATGTAGGTACTGATGGCGGATGGCTGTTCCTGGGGAGGGAATGTACGCAAGCAAGCTACTGTGACGGATGCGATGTGATGCGGTGTTGTGTGACTTGAACGCAGGCGCGGCGGAGGCATTTTAACGCCATGCACTAATGTGGCTGCTGACGGTAGGCACTTATTAGACGAACGAATAGCTGACAAGCTGTACTTCAACCTTGCCGTTTCTTACTGGTGGTGATGCGGAGAAGAGAGTCATTGCATACATATACCAATTGTACATATTTTCCGCCAGACGGGTCTGGATGCTCCTGTACTGCTCATTTCATTATAGCTAGCCAGTTCTTAAGGATTAAGCAGACACTTCACTCATACAAGCGATGTCATCTCGTACGGCAGATGAAATTGCCGATTTCTTCCAAGCGAGACGGGATGGGAAAGGTGGGAGAGCCTTGGCCTGGGTATCCAGACGGAGAATGACGTGATGGTAAGCAAACAGGTCGTGGACAAAATAATGGTCACGCCTTACTCTTAACCCTTTAAACATCAGCAAAATGATATCAATGGATAAGCGATTTTATATCCGCCGATTCTAGAATATACATTGATTAATAGGCTAATGAATAAGCAAATCGGCAATAGCAATAGGTTCTTCTTGAGCACCTTGGTTGATTTTCTAGAGTCCACTCTTTGCAAACAGTTGCAGCGGAATAGTTGCTCTGAAGCAGTGTGGGGGTGTGTCGATTATTTGGTCCACGACCTGGCAGGCCCGGCTCGGGATGTTACGGTCTCCGCCGGCGACGATAGTGACAACCAACCATTCTTCTTTCTCGGTAAGCAAGGGCGTGGTGGCTTCGGCGAACAGGCTGGGCTGGGATCAACAGGGTATCAGCCGGTAACAATCGAGGACAAGGACCCTGTTACCTACCGTACCTACCGGCCCTACCCTGGACCTATGACCGACAGGGGTAGGAGGAGGAAGAGCGCCCTATCTTGGCTTACTTCTATGGCAGCCTACTTTCTCTTTTCTTTCTCCCAGCCCCGCTTTGATGCCTCGCCTCGCCCGAAGGATTTTCTAGAGAGAAATGACACAGGAACAGTTGATGACAACAATTGGAGTTGCGCGAATTTGTATTTCGACCCGGGGATGCCAGGGTTCGGCCGTCCGTATTTGACACCACCGTACCTCGGTTACGAGTAGTTGGTGGTAAAAATCTGCTCCAAACCGCATAGCCAGGTCAAGTTGTCTCGGGGGAATAGAATCGTATCCAGTTACAGCGCCGCTTCTAAATTGTATACGAGAACAAGAGAGACAGAGGGTAAGCAGGAAGTCGCCATTCGAACCGCAACCCGCCCCCGATACAACCCAACCCTAACCCCTCACTCGCCCACCCATCATGTCACATCATTTTTCATCCGTCACGGCGCATGCCCATCACGCCTCTCGTCTCTTTTCCCCGTTCTCTCGAGAATATCTTTTTTCTCTCCACTGCGGCGTGTATGGTAGCTACGTGCTATGAAGACGCCGCGCCGCTCGCTCAGTGCGGGTGGAGTGCGGCGCCGGGAATACGAGGTCGAAGACTGACTTGGTACCAATGGAGGAAACGGTGGCCGCTTTCCTTCAAAGGCTGTTATTAAGACAGGCGAGGGTAAAGTAGGGTGGCATCACATGCTACCTACCTACCTGCCGAAAACGAAATACTTACCAACCACCGTCATAGTCATAGGTGGGTAGGGATTCCGAGAAGAGCCGCTCGCTACGTGCCTCTTGGGGGCCGCCCTCCGCTGGTACTTACTGTTGCATTGGGCCGCTCGCTGGGTATCGAAGACCCCGCAGGGGTATATGCGTATATATGCGGATGGATGGATGGCTGGATGGGCCGAGATATGTAAGTGGGGATTCGATTTTTTTTTTTTCTCTTCAGCGTGGAGCAGATGTCGCCCTGGATAGGACAGCGGTGACAAATTCGAACCCCTTGCTGAAGAAAGCGATCTGTGACCAATAGACAACCCACATATGCATATGTGCCTGGGCGGATATGCTGTGAGAAATAAAAGCTCTATTAAGGTCTCTCGAAGGCTGGTATGCAACCATGCGAGGCGGCCGCAATATGTGGCTGCCAGTTGGATGATTCGAGGTGGCCGGGTATGCTTATGGTTACACCGCAATCAGGACTTTCCATGTGCTCGCTTTACTCGCATCAAGTACCGATATGAACTGATGACTGGAGGTCATGGCCGACGTTCACCATCGCGTGCGGAGAAGACAAAGAAGAAAATTTCAACTCGAGTCTCAATTAATTACGTGGATATCATGTCTATATTCAATCCTCTTGCAGCGACACCCGACGCCGTTGCGGGTTTTGGTATAAGGAGCGTGATGACGAGACCCAGTCCTTCCCCCCCAAGTATTAGGTAACTAAGCGTCCATATGCTTTGCATTAATGCCACAAAATGTCATATACTCCGATGACTTCCTCGTCCCATGCTATCCGTCACATGATCTCGTCAAAAAATAATTCGTAGAACCCTTCCAAGATCCGCCAGGCTTCCCTTGGTGCGTCCTTTTTTGTCCAATGAGGGTATAGAATCCGCCGTCCGAAAAACAAAAAGGGGGGTCGCTTCGCCTCAAAAGATGCAAACCATCCCTCGCAAAAAACCTCTCCAGAAACGTTGACCCGGGGGGGCTTTCCCCTCACCTCCCGCAGCCAAAACTCAACTCCAAAAACAGAAAATTAGATCTCGTAGCGGATCCTCCACATTAGAGAGCCAGAGCGGCCAAACCGACAGCGAGCAGAGCACCAGCCGCGTTCACCTTGCTGGCGGCGCCAGGGATGACAGTCGGGTACGACGTAGGAGGCGCGATGGGGGTGTTAGTGGGAGTCACCGCGACATCGCTCGTGTAAGTCGTGAAGCCAGAAGTGATGGTGGTGGGCGAATATGTCGGGTAGACAGTGCCGGTGGTGGTGTAGGTCTGGGTTCCAGATGTGTACGTCGTCGTGTACGTGCTGGCTGTCGGGTAAGTAGTCGGATAAGTGGTCGGAGGCACAACAGTCGTGCCGTTGGTGCTAGGGTAGACAGTTCCGGTAGAATACCTTGTGGTGGGCACGAATGTGGGATAAGTCGTAGGTTGCTCTGGGTAAGTCGTCGGCTGCTCCGGATAGGTCGTAGGCGGCAGCTCAGGCGGATAGTATGTGGTAGGATACGTGAACGGCGGCGACGTCGAGTCCGTGATGGTGCAAGGACAGTTGGTGACAGTCAACGTCGTCGCCGTCGTAACAGTATATGTGACATTACCATAGGTCACAGTAGTAGGCGACTGCCGAATTCCGTTAGCATAGATGGTCTTTCAACCAGGGCTATTATAACAAGGGCCTCATACCGGGCAGTAAGTGGTGTAGTCAGTGGTGATGACCGTCTTGTAAGTTGTCGTGGGAACGTAAGTGCCTGTGGGATACGGAGGATATGTGGGATATGTGGGATATGTGTGATTACTCCAGGCTTGCACGGTGGCAACGAGACCCGCAAGGGGCACGAGAGCTTGAGCGGACTTCATGGTGACGATTTCTTTTTTGTTTTGTCGATACTGAGCGAGAGTAATAATCGGATATATGCTCTTATTACGTCGTGATTCTTAAAAACGATTGTTGTTTTGCAGAACGACCGTGTGAGGTTGAGGCAAAACTCAAGCCAAAAGCGCAGGCAGGGCAGCGAGAGTGGTTGCTATATTAATTGGGGTAATATGTAAGATGAGATATGACCGAGGAGAAAACATCGACAGAGAGACGGACCCCAAGCTATTTATTCGCGAACACGGAGCGGTGGTTGGTAACGAACCTCCATCCACCTCCCGGCCTAACGAGATACGAGCCCTCACACACACGACGCACGAGGCCTGTTACCCCGTTCGCCCATACCGGCCTCTCCGCGGCCCATTCGCCATGAGCTGATCCTCGTTCTATTGGGCATCTGGTAACGTACATGCCGGGTTACAGTGACAGAGCTTACTCAGTTCAGACGCTTGCACCTCGCTGTTGCCATACCGACCAATTTACCCATCCACTCAGGGCAACCGCGAAGCCACTTTGAGCATGTGAGCTCACCAACCCGGTGCCCTCCGTCATATTAGCGGCGCCCGCATTGCAGACGAGGGACGTTGTTGGTGCTGTAAGCCGGCGGGGGGTCGTCTTTGGCGACCCTGGTCGGCTTGCAGGCCCTAGTGCCCATGCGGATCGACGTCTTTCCCTTCTGGGCAGTAGCGGCTCTCGTAATGCTCCGCCTCGGACGGGGTCCCAAATTCTGACATGTGGTGCTTATCGCCAAAAATAACTGCCACGGTCTGTGCTGCGGTTCGCCTTCTGAAGGCGCTCGTTCTTTGCACAGAGCTCACCAAGACCCACATCTTTGAATTTAACGTTGCATGCCAGTCTGATGCGTTCCTCGGGAGAAGTCCCGAGGATGACCTTTTCTGTCCTGACGGCCACGAGAATTTCGGGGAAAACTGGGAGTTACGAGGTACGATGGCGTTGTCGATGGACTCTTACTTCACCGGTAGTGCTCGATAGTATTGCTTTAACGGGTTTTCACCGGACCACTGGTTACGACACCATAGCCCAAAAGTGGCTTGTGCAGAGGTCGTATGACGAACATCCCGTGCAGGATATGCCATACCACGTTTGGCGTCGTTCTTCTGATAAGGTTTCCAAGGCCTTCCATCCAATGCCAGTGAGACTCTGATTGGGCATGCCGTTACTTACGGATATCCGCTTTTGGGCAAGTGGGAGAAACCGTTGACAACGGGTGGAATCCCTCGGCCAATTGAGAAATTTTGTTAGTCTTGACCGAGCAACAAGAATCCTTTTGATCAGTGATCAATATTATTCTGCCATGGTAGGATGGCATAGATAGGAACAGCTCGTGGGCTTTTCTGAGTCAACGATACATCCTAGAATTCTAGCTCGAGTAAGCTGAATGAAATACCTAACATTAGCTGTGTTGATCGTCCGCCAACTGCCTATATATGGAAATTCGCTGTCAGCATGAAAGGTGACTAACGCAGTAGGGCATGTCAGTCAGCCGCGCAGCGAAGAACACTAAACTACTTCAAAATGTTAGTGGATTGTTGTGTGCAGTATCAGTATGGAGCTTCATCGGAGGAGTCTTGAAGGCGCAATCCACGTCTAGAAGCCGGAAAGGAAGACCTAAATGGCAATTTCGAAATCTTGCACATAACACGTGGGCAGATACTCAAACAAAGTTATGCAGGCACTAAGACGAAGAGGGTTCTTTCGATCTCGTGTTGGAGCGGTCAACACTCAGGGGCAAGCTGTCCGAAGCCAAATTAGGAATGAGCGCACAGGCCTCAGTGGGGTCGTCCAGCCGACTTCAAGACACCGATTGCTTTTGCTGCTACATATAGTTCTTTAACTACCTATTTCGAATGCTAACGTTCGAGTAAACAAACTCTTCACAATGGAGCACATGAGTTGCTGTCGAGTCTGCCCGATGATCCAAACCAGGCATCTGAGAACCACTTGAGGTAAGAGACGCATCTTGCGTCAGACAAGCACCTCGGAATCTTCCCATCGGCGACTCCTCCCGGACCCGCTGGACGGCGCTATCTCCTTCGAGACCGGCGCGATATGATAATCGACCTCAACCACACCTTGACTACATATACGCCAAACAACCATAAATCTTTCGGTATCTTCTTTCGCATTTCATCTGATTCGCTCAGCGGTTTTGTCGGCAAACCTCGCTACCTAGGTCCTAGGGTATTGCGAGACGAGAAGCATTGCCGACTCGCTCACTGTGAGCTGGCAGCCCACAATGCTCTGAGAAACCTTCTTTGCGAGACTTCTGGCACGTCTCTTGCTCCTTATCCAAGGAGTTTTTCGTGCCTAGGATGGGCTCGTGTAGCCAGTGTTTGCGACTGCCTACCTGCGTCTATAAGGTGTTGGTCAGGATGGTCGATGGCGAACGACTCGGAGCACGGTTGATATCTCGTCTCCCTTGTAGGGTCGCAGCCAGCCGACTGGTATTAATGGTCTGAGGGGGGACATTCATATCCTCGGTCTGCTGTGAAGCGTCTCGGCGCGAATTCACATCTCGTTACGGCATGCATCGCTTGCATTATCATCGAAACAGAGGATGAGATGGGTTACATGACAACGACTTGACTGTTTACAGCCGCAGTTTGCCCTCAACACGGGTAACTCAAAGCAAAGCAAGTACGTTTATCACCAATTCTCAACTCCTAGTGTTATCATGACTTGGGGTTCAAGTTGAGCTTAACTTTGGCCTTCCTCCCTTTCCCGTCTTTCCACTTGGGCCCTTTACATCAAGGACGATGGAAGCAGAACGGCAGTGTTCTCCAATTTACGCAGCCCCCTGGGTAGCGAGCCTGGAACGTGACATCCTCCTTTCCCGGAGCAGAAGACCGAAAGGCAAGGGCCTCTATGGATCACTCTGGACTGCGAATCCCTGTGCCGTTTTAGAATCAACTACGGCTACGATTATGCGCTATTGCATCTATCGGTGTTCTCATTGGAGGTCCAGCGTCCGCTATTCCATTCGGCCCGGCGGAGCCCCACTCCATTGGAATCCTTGCCATTATTTCAGAGATTTTCCGTGTTACACTAACAGACGGAGCAATGGCAACGAGACGGCAAAGCCTTGTACTCAATCGGATCACGTTTAATAGATCTACCTTACAGGAGAGCCTAGGGCCAGAACCAGCCCGGAACGAGGGACAGAGATTATGAAGATAAGCTGAGGGCGGTTTAGCAGCGCCAGCCGCTACCATGGGTACTTATGTGTGGTACAGCACGGCCTTCCGAGACTTCCGAAATCTTACTTGTGGCCGATCTCACTGCATATGGGGTTTACGTGCAGACTTTCAGAGGGCTTGTTTCTTCCAAGTTGTCCAGATGCGTCTACCTCCAATGTGGGACAGAAACATGGCATGGTGACAAAGTACCAGAGCCATATCCAGTTATCCCCTGCCTACGCAGTACACAGGCTACACAACCCTATGTGTGCCAAGAGGTGTGCCCGGGTGTGCAAGGCTCCTGGTTCACTGTGGTGGACCCACCCCCAACATCAGCGAGGTTGTGACTAAGAGTGCGACTGTTCCGCGCTGTCACAAAGTCTTTTCCGCCTCCCCTCACTTGATTCCCACATTGATGAGTTGGCACGGCCAGTCGGTGGCGAGCCGGCAATGTCTCATGAATTCCGTTACTAAATTCAATCGCGTAATTGTGTGCGCTTTGCCGAAGGCATACTACGGTACCGGGGCGTCGAGACTATGCTCTCCCGAAGAGAACTGTTTCCAAGGCAAAATGTTTGCAAAATGCCTCACGAGACGGATTGGCATACATATTGACAGCGCCGGGCTTAACACCAGAGGAATGTCGCGATCGCAATCCGGTTCGCACGATCGCCTGCATATTCGAGTTATCGATATTCTCCAGAATACATCGGTCGTGTATCACTCGTTAGGACGCCATCACCGAGGGGTAGGACATCATCCCGCTTCGGGGCGCTTTCCAATATCACACTGCTTCACCGCACGAATGGAGGGCGAATAGTCGGTCAGCGGCCTTACAAAGAGCCGAGTACGTATTCTGTGTGGTTCCACGTGTCGGTGTCTGCCAAGCCGGATGAGAAGGGGCTGAGAAGAGCCATGCATCCGAAAGATGAGGCCAATGAGGATGGCGAATCTTGTCTTCTCAATCGCGTTCCCGAATTCCTCTCGAGTTTTTTACACTTGACTCTTCCAAGCCGCCGTTTAGGGTTTCCCTCTTGAGGTAAAGAGCAAAAGAAAGTCCCATCGATGAGTAGTATGTAAATCGATTTCATCTCATTTATACAACCTTGGTTATATTCGTCCAACATTCCCTCCCGAGCCCTATTAGTGGTGTGTTACAAGTGGGTTGCTGTCAGGTACCAGGCACGCTCAGGCACAAGATCTTGATACCCGGCCAATTGGATTCGAGGATCGCCATAACCCTGTTGCATATGCAGTCTAGCAAAATTTCTCCTGTTTCCCTCGCTCCAAGTGGGGAATCTATTGCCTGTTCCTCTTTACGCTGGAGCCGGGTCGCACTCCCAAGGGACTCGAGCATTCTTGGACTCCCATGGACTCCGCTTTTAAGGCTCGAATTTGCGAATGCATCCAGGGGGCCCCCACAACGTATGGCAACATAGTGTATGTATGAGCAGCATATTATCTGCAGCTCTCTACCGGTAATGTCGGCGACACGCCATCCCCTCGGGGCCGCTCTGCGCCGGTTCTGGACCTGCCGCGGCTTATAAAGCTCATAGTTGATCATTTATGTGGACTCTCAGTACCGCCCGGCGTTGGATATCTCCTTGGGATAAACATTCTAGATGACGGAAGAGTTTTCGGTACTAACTAGCCATGCTCGAAGCCTGCGCTTGGCTCCAGTTTCAAGGAGACGGTGTGATGCCTCACAGTCTGCGGTCTTGGTTCTGGAGTCAGGCATGAAGCTAGCACGATCGGATGGAGGAACGTCAGCCTGTCGATCTTCCGGGGTGGCTTGACTTCATTCGCGCTGTCGTGGCCCCTTTCCGAATGGCTCGCTTGGAGGGAATTACAACCTACTGCGGCTGCCAAAATGTGGTGTTGTGGGTAGGATTCACGCGTGGTCCATTTGTGTCAAGCATGTAAAATAAGATCTGAGAGATGTTGGTTTGGTTGCATTCCGCTTGGCGATAGGCTTCTCAATCACGTATATAAAGGGCAAGAGATGCCTGGCCCCTAATGCTCTGTTTGATCGAGGTTCACTGTCAACCATTTTCTGATTTACATCTCACTTCTGCGAGTTACTTGTAGCTCCTATACTTTCCTTTTCAAGCATTTGTGATTCACTCCTTGATCAAAAGGCTTGTTAAATAAGAGCTACCTTACAGTCTCTTCGAGTTAAACTGCTTACTATATCGACTGTGCTGGAAATCACCAGTTTGACGAACGATAACGAACTCTCTCCGCACAACCACTCAACTCCAAAACTAAGATGCATTTCGCTTCTATCCTCGCGGCTGTCGCTTTAAGCGCCGCCACTCTGGTCAGCGCCAACTCCATGACATTTGTCAACCTGGACAACACCAAGCGTACAATCTACATCACCCCTACTGTCGGGCACGCACACATCAACCCTGTCGAGCTTGAAGGCCGCTCCGAGGTCAAGGTCGAATTCCCTCACGGCTGGATCGGCAACGCCTATGCGGTCTCGAAGGGCAGGAAGAATGTTCCGGGAATGCTCGCCGAGGTCACCTTCCAGGGCTGGAGTGGCCTGACCTACTACGACGTCTCGGCCATCGTGAACCCTAACGACCATGACGGTGTCAAGGAGATGTATCCCGCGAGCCAAGCTGGCGCCGAGGTTAAGAGCTCCTTCTCCGGCTGCAAAGTTTTCCCTTGCCCGACGGCGTACTATCGTCCCGACGACATCCAGACTGTCTCGACTGAAGAAACCGACCTGATCGTCACGGTCGGCCACTATGGGAATCTGGAAAGGAGAGAAGAGGGGTCCAGATACCATCCCCGCAATTTCGTTCTCGGCAAGCTATAAGCCATGAACGGACTGGGACCATTCATTCGCGATGATATGAGACGCGCTGAGCGCTCGAAGCAATGACGACATGACGCCTGCTGATGTCTTATACGCTTTTCTCGAGATACCCCCCTGAGCCCTTCACTTGGATTGAAGGTTCACCCCTACCCTTCTATCACCTCGAGTGACCCTTCTATGACGAAGGGCGCCCGGGTACTTTTCTTTCACGCGGTTACGAAATTTGGATACGAGTAGATATAGACATGAGAAAATGATAAAAGGCAGGTGTCCGGCGGCCCAGCGCATTAGACGCGGAGCAAAAACAGGGAATGGACATATATATATACACACTTTCGGGGAACAGGCGCAAGGAACGACGCACCGGTCCCTATCTGCTATCCTAACTTGTTTTGTGAGCATTGGTTCCCGCATCACATACACGGCCTTGAAGGTCGTGCTGGCAAATCTGTGGTTAGGGTTTTGATGGCACCCGAGGTCGTGCCCTTTACGAATTTTACACTATTCTTGTCGCTCTCTCTGCTTACTGGTTTACCTTTACTCTTCTTGGATATAACATTGCATAAAAGACTTTTTCTCGGGTGGCTACCTCGATCGCCCATCCACATGGCAAATAGACCAACAGGATATATTCCGCGCATATCTAGTTCATTCCCTGATTGAGAAAGCTATTAGACGTATATATCCAACCTAGCACTGCATGAAACACAGGAAGCAGTTGGCGCTTTGCGGAGCGTTCGTAATACACGAGGATGCTATATGCTTTCTTGAACGTACCCAGGTGCCACCAGACACAGTCGCTCGCCCCCTCCGCCCCGAGGCAACTCCTTCTCTGAAGAGGATCTTTTCATTAGATGGCTGCTTGCACATTTTATTACCCCCCTGCGTTGCGTTACTTGCAATCAGGAACAACTGTCGAATGTCAACAACACCCCCGACGCCTACCAGCAGGCTAAAGGCTGTGGCGCCGTGGCGTCCGTTTCAAGTTCGGAAGAGTTGGCAGCCACAGCGGAGGCTTTCCCGGTTTCATTCGTCCAGCGCCGCCCAGCTCGAATACCCAATTCGGTTTATTGGTTTTACTTCGCCCTCCCACGAGCAAATAAGTTTCCTTGTAGAAGGCACGGCGTCCCCACAATCCTACTAGGCGGAAATCTGGGCATTTGTACGGTTTAACGGACCAACGATAGGTCGCCAAGACCGACCGCCGTCGAAATAAGAATGCCACGAGAATCGTCGCCAAGACATGTGCTAGGATGGCCATTCCTTACCCAAAGGCTCCGAACGAATCCTTGAGGCCCCCCTTCTCCCCACCGTCCGCATGTATGCGGGCAAGCGAATCAAAAGGTAGGTACTTCCATTCCGTCTTCTCTTCTTCGAGATCGGCGACTGGTTGGCGACATGAACTTCTTTCACAGTTATTATCCACCTCCGCTGCATATCTAAGTAGGTGGCCGCGTTAGTCTTCCCCGCGCGCTGTGCGAGTCGGACCCTCCCCCCACCGCCGTCGTCGTGTACGCGCGGCTAGGTGCCTGCTTTTATGTGAGGTCGGTTATCTCCGCCCCCCTATTCTTCACGAGTTCACCGTTCTGCTGCAATACGCGGTTTCTTTCCTCTAGTTTCATAGGGGCTACGTATGCGCTGAGATACGCACCTATCTAGTGCTTACCGATACCTACCCATGCTGGATCCTGCGACACAGGGGCCGCGCGCCCAGATCTACTTACATAGCAGTACAGATCCTAATGAGCCCACGAAGCGTGAAGTGGTTGGCTACTGTAGGTAGGTTAGCAGAGTCATAGAGGCGTAAGCTCGGTTCCCTCCATTCTCTGGGACCCCTGACTAAGAGGGTGATCCAGTGAGGGGGCTGGCTCGCTGCCGTTGGTAACACCTCCGGCGGTCGCGAGTCGTTGCATACAAATGGAGTGCGTAAATAGTGTCGTCGTAGTCAGTCATGACGGAGTGCGCAATCCGGGCGTGGCACCAGGACCCCAGGGGCCAGGGACCAGGGGCAGCGCACACGCGCGTGGCAGTCCGGCGTCCCGTCCCACGGACTCGGATCGGGAGACCACGACGATGCTTGACTCAGGCCCGGGTGCGCGGCATAGGTACCGATTTGGTGTCTAGTGCGCACCGGATTTCTTCAAGAAGCTACGGGCTGTGACTCAGAGAGTTGAGATTAATGCAGTAGGATAGCCTGCCTGAATGGTTTCTCAGCTAGGGTATCTCGAGGACTTCGTCACACAGAGGTCGGAGAAGAGGCTATCCTTTATAGAAGTCGACGAGGTTGGCAGATCAGCCTCCTGAGATAAACAGCCACGGAAACAATCGCATCGACATGGCAGCGGAACATGAAGGTTGTCTTATAGCCACATTGCATGCAACTCGACGGGATGCCTTCCCGAAACGGGCATTGATGCCTTGTGATAGCCAATGGGCGTCTATCCAAATCACAATTGCCGGTGTAACTCGGGATGCATAGATAAGCGGGTGGCCAGGCTCTTGTTTATTATTGGATCGCCCCGTGTCGATCGTTTTGATGGTAAGCAGACACCATCCTTGTTATAAGTGGCTAAGTTGCCCTAGACTATGTCATCAACAAGCAAGAGAGCAGGCGCATCTATCGGGGGCCATGCAGAGCTCTCTTTGATGTCACATATGGCGCACTATGAGGGCTCACGCGTCGTCTCGCGACAGACCAAAATTAGACGGGTGTGGGGAGTGTGCCCAGACTATATAATCAGACGTTAAGTACCTGCGCAGCCTCGAGGAGAAGTAAGGCTCGGTCAAGATCCTTCGGGTCCGATGCTGTGGTAGCAACGGAATATTTTATATTGGAACACGTTCCATCAGTAACAGAAAGCGAGATTATCACGGCATAGCCGCGGTGCTACCTACAATGTCGCAATTGGGGGCGGTTGATATGCCGGACGTCGCATCGACGGTCGGCTGGCGCGCCTAAATCGCTCGTTCGGCAAGCGGTTACTGGACGATTCGGCCGCGGTGTATGCAACTGGCGATGGCATGAATGCCGGATTGCCCCTGTAAGGGCTTGCCGCGCTGCTGAAACCGGAATGACGTCTCGTGGTTTGGGGGCGCAATGGGATGAACATCCCTCGTAGGGGTGGAGGTGCTCTGGAATCCAGCCTTGCTTGCTTCCCTGGGTTCCTCGTCCATATGATCTCCATCACATCGCGTCACCTACAACTAGATAACGTGAGGAGGTGTGTTTGGGAATGCATCCCTTATCGCCGTGAGGAACAGGATTGTGGCCCAGTTTTCGAACATGCCCTTCACTCTGGGCTGCCGGCTCGGGCATTCTCCATACGCCGAAATAGCTGCTGGTTGGTGTAAATAACAGTCTCCTTGGTTCCAATTGAGCAACTCCGAACAGATATGCGTTTTTCGAAGATAAACCTTTAGGTGTCAAGCGAGGTTGGCCTGCGACAATGGCAAGGCGATGAAAAAAATACATCGGCCGAGGCCACCAGACTTGACAGTTCATTTGCTTGAGAAGCGCCTAGTCTTCCTTTTTGGAGCTTCTTATCGTCCTCCGCCGAACAGCCTTGCTCTGTCCTTGCTTAATTCGATGGGGCCCTACTCTCTTTGCTGGTATAGCCCCTAGTCCTATCGCCTATTTTGTGTCACGTAGCACCTCTCCTCTCCGGGTTTGGAAACCGAAAGACCAATGGGCTGCATGGCAGCTAAGTAGAAATGGGACGGCGACGGCAACGCGGTGACGCTAGTTCTGATTACGAGGAAGTTGAGTTTCTTTAATAGCGGTCTATGACCAGACCAGGTATCCCAGTAGAAACACAGAAGAATCGTTGCCGTGAGCTCCGGAGATTGCTTCGTCAACGCCACTCAATCATATTTTATGGAGTTGATTTCCTCTTTAGTTCAATGGATCTGAGCACTTGATGGCATGTGAATTATATAGTCTCAACCTATAGCATAGCGCATATCGCATTCCGCTTCCCGTACAAGTGTCCTACCTAAGGAGCTTCACTTCCTAAACGCTCTAACATTCCACCGCCACCAGCCGACGAAATCCTGCGTCGCGACGCTGATCCCCAGCTCGCGCAGCGCCCGCGTGCTGAGGTGCGTGTCGTAAGGCCTCTGCACGCCTCCCGAGCCCGCGCTCGGCGTGCCGGGGTCGCCCGTCGGCTCGATGCCTGCCGTCGAGAGTCCCATGATCTCCGCCAGGACCTTGCAGATCTCATACTTCGTATACCGGTCCTCCGAGCTGAACTGCAGGATCCGCGGCAGCGAGGACCGCGAGTCACCTGGAGTCGAGAGGTATTTTTCTGCGATGTCTGGTGGAGAAGGGGGGTCAGTCAGTAGTGAGTCGGGGATGTGTCGATGCTGTGTTTGTGTGTGAGGGGGGGGAAGGGGGTGGCTAGTTGCCTAGTAGGTAGATGGAGGGGTGACCCCATAGGTAGTAGAGTTAGACAGGTAATACGCACCACAGCAAACCCGTCCTACATCCTCCGTGTTGGTCGGGTACCTCAAGGACCAATGATCCATCTTGATCTTTTGATCTCCCTCGGCCGACCCCTGCGCCTTCCAGACGACGTCGAGCAAAACATTGACGGCGCTCTCGGCGGGGACCTCGGCGTCGCCATAGAGCACGGGGACCCGCAGCACGACGCCGAGCCCCTGCTTTCCCGCGGATTCGTACGCCGCCAGCACCGCCCGCTCGCCCTCCAGCTTTGTAATGCCGTACAGGTTCGTCGGCGCCGGCTCCGCGTCCGTCTCGTACGGCGCCTCCCCGGGACGCCCCGCGAACACGTAGTCCGTGCTGATGTACACCAGCAGCGCCGACCGCGCCGCGCACTGCGACGCTAGAGACGCAGTCGCCGCCGCGTTGAGAGCGCGCGCGCCCGCGGGGTCCGCATCACATTTGTCCGGGAACCGGTTCGCAGCACCTGCGGTCGGTGTTAGCATGTGGAACATTGGAGTTGGTCCTTGCGGTAAACTACTCACAGTGCACGACGACCTGGGACCTGCATGACATTGGTATCCCGGTTAGCAACGGTAGTGGTAGCGGCAGTGAGTGCATGGTTATATGGAGCTTAGAGATGGCTCACTTGACTTCATCCAGCACTTTCTCGATCTCCGATGCGTTTCCCAGGTCGACCTTAAGAATTTGCGACCCGTCGGCGCGCGAGTACCCAGTGCCCTTCACGGCCCACTGCTTGCGCCCGAAGGCCCTGACAACCTGGCGGCCGAGCAGGCCGGTGGCGCCCGTGACCAGCGCTGTCTTGTCCGACATGGTGGTTCCCTGGGACGCAATGAAATGTAAGCTCAGCCTGAGTGGATGGAGATGTAGCTACCAATAGGTGAAGTAGGCCAGTTGGAGCTCAAGTTGAAGTTTGAAATAGCTCCTGAGCTTGAGGCTTGGGGGGAGGGGCACTAGGGGTATGACATTAGGTGGGGGTTTCTAAAGATAGTCCGAAAGTCTCCTCAACTTCCCTAATATGGACTTGTATATTCCCTTGACCGTGTTATGTAATCATCTCTTATATCGTTCCTTATCATCAATTAATCACTACAGGCTTCCCCTTCCACTTAAACTATTCTTATATTCTCTCGCTCCTCTCTGTCTTCTTTCTCTACTTTAATATCTCTTAATTTTTTTTTTGGCCTCGTCTAATGTTGAACCAAGTTATCTGCTACGGAATGCACTCAAGCTCTGTTTCGTAGTGTCCTCTGAATTTCTGTGACTGGATCTGCTCGTGATCATGCATTCGAGGTATGTCCAATTTTGATAACCTTCGATGTTAAGGCCAGTTCGCCCTTGGGGCTTAAGGGGCCGGTCGGGACACTTCAGAATCGGTAGCTTATTCTGAATATACTGAGGTTTTTCGAAGATGTATTCGTGGGGCTTATACACCAGGTATATTTATTTTTGCTGGTGGGTCAAACCCCATTTTTCAGCGATGCGCCCAATTAAGGTGTAGTTCGGAAACTTTCAGCACCACCTACTTGTGGGGATTTTACCTCATCAAGATCAGGCCCTGTTTTTGAGGTTGTGGCTGTGCCTGCGGCGCAACCGTGGCTAGGGGTTTCTATCAAGATATAACTCCAAGGATCTAATGCATTAACTAACCCTGTTTAAGGAAAAGCTCCACAAAATACGAAAGCCTTAAATGAAGGCCTAATTGCTAGTTGTAAAATTTTCGTCTCGTTTTATGTAACGTATCACACAAACTTGCGAGCTGTGTTTATTAACATATTAACTACTCAAATTTAATCGGGGTAACAGGTAATAGGTGTTAAGGCAGGCTTTGTAGCGTATATCCTTCGCATCTGACTTTTAGCGCTTTCGCTTATTGCTGCTGCTATTTCGGCTCGTTCGAAAACCTTTACGACTGCTTCGTTTCGAGCTTTTTCCAGAAATCCTATTACGTATCTGATTGTTAATATCCTTGGTTTTTTTCTGATTAGATCGTCCTAATTAAAAGGGTTTGTTAAAGCTTTATGGAAGGTCGGGAACGTTACTTTAACGTTTCTTGCTGGCTATTGTAAATTCGTTATGGCCCAGTAATCTAAAAAACTGGCCCTAACCTCCAGGTAATTAATCGTTCCGTTTTCGATATTATTCCGCTTAAAAAGCATAAATAAATTCGACTAATTAGGCATAATCGGTATTACTGCTGTATATAACTGATTTGTCTAAATAATTAGCATAGTTGTTTCGGGAACCCCGTAACGTTGGCTTTAGGCCATAATTGTCAGCTAGCAGGGGGTGCACTAGCACTCTATATACGGAAAGGCTCCCTCTAATCGGAACATATAGGTTCCGTAACTAGACTCCATAAAAAGAGGAGTGCGCGTTCTAGAGCGCCTGCAGCTAGTTATTTAATATAATACAATTAGTGTGCTCTATATTTGACAATTAACAGTTTTATTCGCTTAATTCGCGTTAATATTAATTAATTAGCTGCTGCTGAAACGATATAGGCTGTATATTAATAGCAATTACCTATATACCCCATTATCTATAATAGCGACCGTACCCTCGACGTCCTCCGTTATCTATAACGAACTCAAAGATTGGGATCGTTTCAAAGGCAAATTTCAATCCAGAACATACGCGCTTGGTATTTGGCGTTATATCGACCCTGATCAAGATAATGCATGGCCTGTCGAACTTACGAAACCTAATATAACTTCCTATTCGAAAAAACCATTTCGTTAGGTAACGATACAAATAGCTAGTTCTTTTTCCGAAAAAACTATATAAGCCGAAAAAATCGATTATACAAGTTACTTAATAAATACTTTTAAGATAACGACAAAAGGGAAACAAGCTTATATTTATGATTTCGTAACGTATACCTATAAAAATCGGAAGTACGAAAACTTTTACAAAAAGATTAACGATTTTACGAAATAAGTCCTAAAGTCGGTAGCTCCAGCGATTAAAAAAAATAAGTTTCCTTCCAAGAAAAAACCGAAAAAAGTAATACGCTATTTTAGCCAAATCCGACAAAATATATAACAACAGACTTATAAACAATACCTAACGAAAGTACCGTAAAAAGATAAAGTAAACCTCGAAATTAACGAAGAAATTAAATAAATAAATCGTAAAGTAATAGAAAATAATAGCCCAAAAATAACGTTATAGCGTTTCAGAAACGAAAATAGCGATTATATGGGCTAACGATTTATATGTAACTTTGGCTTTAATTATAACGATCTGGATAATTAACTTCCAGATAATAAAAAGAGTCGAAATCGATAATGGTACAATTAATTACGAAGAGACAGCTGCCAACCTTTTAGATTATTAGACGTTAACCTATCCCTTATCTATATTATGAAATATCAAAATAAAGTTTTCGATATTCTAAAAAATTCCTATAAGTTCTTTTAATTCAGGCAACCTTAATTAATAAAATAGCAAGAATATTAATCCTTTATCCTAAAGAAAGACTTAAAAGCGTAAATCCAACGTGGCGGCCGTAAAAGTTTTTAAACGGACTGAAACGGAAGTAACCGGAAACGACAGAAATTAAATACGTAGAATATTTGTTATAAAGTTTGCTTAAGCGTTTACTATACCTTATTCCAATGCTTTTTATACATTCCCTGGCAAGGCCCCAGAAGGTTTCCTCTGTAACGACAAAATAATTGCATACGTTTAAAGTCGGATTATTATCGATTAATCTTTAAAAGAAGAAATTAAACGCTTATTAATATTTATAAAAAATTTAATTACTTAAAGGATTAATTAATTTTTATAGAGAATAAAGCAAGTTCTAACGTACTTTTTAATTTTTAATTAACGTAATACGATAAGAGTCGCGTTTTACTCTTTAAAAATTTATTAATTTTAAATTTAAGATTTATAATCCATATTTTTAACTTTATTAATAAGTTTTTAAATTTTAAATTAACCATATAAGGCGACAGAATATACGTAAGTAATAACTACGTACCGATTAAAGGATACGAAAAGGTTCATATAGTATTTCGAAGCCTTAACGGTACGAAAGCGTTACGTTTGTACGGCGTAGTCCATTATAAAAGCTTCGCATACAACCTGGTGTTTTTCCGGCATCTTCAAAAAAAGAAATATTAATAGGATAACAAAAAAATAAATACTGTTATTAGAAATAAGTACGATTAAATGATTACTATATTAATATACAAATTTAATCAGTTCTTCATTAAAAATATTAACGTAACAGTTACTTATGTAGCTTTAACAGCTTATAAACTTAACGTTAGTTATATACAGCAAAATTATCACGAATCGGTAACGGTACGATTTAGTACTTAAAATTAAAACATCTAAGGCCCGAAATAATCGCCCAGTTGCAGTTTTATATAAAAAAAAATCCGCTTAAAGGGTTTTACAACAGTTAAATGCTAAGCATATAACAAAGCGAAGGCTAAAAGGTTAATACGTTGCAAGCCGAAAAAAAGAATTTTCCGATCAGGATAGAAAATCGCCGTCGACTTCATAAATTTCGAAAATAACTCTGAAAGATATAAATACGTTATATATGCTACCGACAGATATTTAAGTTTTATCTAGAATATTTACCTTAAAAATCAAAAGTAAGATATCTTAATTATAACATTTCGGTACTTCCTAAGAATTTTAAAGAACTAAAATAAAGATTTTCTATAAGTAATCGAATACGATGATAAAATCTTGAAAATTATTAACTTCGAAATATATTTTAGTAGCTTTCTTTTAGTATTAAACTTAAACTTTTAATACTGCATATCCAGGCTTGAAACGAAGGTATAAAACGATTAAAAGATCAAATTAATGAAATAGTGCAGGGTGCCGGGCCAGGGGACATGGCTTGGCTGATTAATTAGTTATCCTATATGTGTATTTCTAGGAGCTCTTTTCGCCGGGCGTAACCCCGAGACCTGTTTATCATTGTTCACTTAACCATATACACTTATGTCTATTTTAAAGTCTGGTTTAACATTACCCAAATACAGTTTTGCGTTCGCCTTTATTACTGTTATATTCAGCTATTTTATTGTAATACTACCCTCAAAAATGCTTTGATTGGAACTGAGTTTTCCCGTCTTAATTTAAATAGCTGCTAAGGAGAAGATATTGGCTTTTGTTAGCTGCTGACGGACCTCGATTTCCGATTAACAAGTTGGAAGGAACGGAAAGAACGAGGTTTTAATTAGATATATTACGACTCGATTACGACCATAGCTATAGTTACGATAACTTAAGCGGTATGTAATTAACGACCGCGATTATAATAAAAACGTAACTTCTTGTACGACTAATAAAAGAAAACTGTTAAATTAAGGCCTTACTATAAGAACAGCTTGATTCGGACGACGGCGAAGGAGTACGAACGCGTATAGGTAACTAGTTTTAGAGCATGGATTAATTACCTAAGTTTTGGACCGACTGCGTAATTTAGGATATTATACGTATTAATAGGAAGATTATATGGTAAGATAAAATATGAGATTTGATTAATAAGGGTTAAAAAAGCTAAAATTACATCGCTGGCGACGTGGCTATTAGGATTTGAATTGATTAAAACAAGTGCAGCGACGATAAGATTGACGATATGGATAGGATAGCGAATACGAATAGAAAAAGAAATAGGGCTGTAAAGTTACTTATTTTACATACGAAAGGAGAGTATCGAAAAAGGAATAGCGTTCCTTAATACGATGCAGGAATTAGGAAAGAGACGTTATAAGATATATTTTAGACCTTTTTGGTGCTAATCGGGTAGTATCTTATTTGGTTATTGTTAGGCGGTATTATTTGGGATTTACTTTTTCTGTTAAGCTTAAGTATTGTAGCGTTTAGGTTGGTAGTAGAGGTATTAATTGGCAAGTTGGAGAAAGTGCGGTTAGATGACCAGCGACGTAGCGATAATTAGGATAAGGCTATTTAAACGGATGGTAAAAAAAGGAGGTTGCTTACTTTTTAGGTTCGAAGGAAAAGAAAAGTGTATTAAGATAATTATTGCTGATAGTTATTTATCTTATGCCTAGATATACTTTATTTGGAGCAGTATTTTAAAACTTAAGTGATTTAAGGATTGGTAATATTGATCAGTTTGAGATAAGTTTTAGCAGATTTTTCAAAAGCTTATCGAAGCTTTTTAAAATTGCTATTTAAGTTTAGTTATAATACGAATTATTGCTAATACCGAACTTTTTTAGCTTTACGAAAGATTAGAATCTTGTTTTAGATATAACCGCCTAATACCGATTAATAAAGAACTCTTACGATAGTAAACCTAGCGAAGCTGAACTTTAAAGTATTAGTAATCCGATTGGATTTTTAGAGCTGGCTAAGAATACGATTACCTAAGTAAATCCTGGAATCGTTATTAATATACCGTAAGGACGAAATATTATATTAGCTTAAAACTTAAAGATATTTATAGGACTGGAAGTAGTTATACCGGACGTTATACCTTTTAAACTTACTGATTAATCTGATTACGGTTTCCCTGTTAACATTATAGATAAGTTATCGTTTTGTATAATTTTTTCGAATTTATCGGCTTTTGCAGAGCTTCGCTTTTTAGGAACTGGAATTACCGATTAGCTTAAAGGAATTAATAAACTGTTTACGAAATATAAGTTTAAAAAGTTTAAGATAATCGCCGAATTACTTTACTAAACCGATAGTCCTTTTATGAAAAATCGGATTAAAGCTATATTTAATAAAGTGACTTAATAAGACGAAACGTTTAAGCGCATTTTAAAGATTTTTAAGCTGTAGGACTTAAAGCAGATTCGAACTGTTAAGGATTAATTAAGGATTTTGACGAAGCAAGCTTAATGCGGTATTTTTGATTATATTTATAAATATTGTTTGGAGTATATTGTTAAGGTAAGAGATATCCTGGAAAAAGTTAAGCAGAAAGGCAAAATAGTTATTAAGGATAAGTATATTAAAAATTTGCTGGAAAGGTTGTCTGTTAGCTATTTCGAAAAGATTTTTAATAATTCGTTTATGAAATTAGCAAATTTATACGTAACCAGTTACGATAATGCTTCGATATTAATTAGATATTGGGTCTTAAATAAAGTAGGATTCCTTAAATATAAAAAACGTAGACGATAGTAAAGAAATGTTTGTTTCGATATTGATTAAAAAAAGAAAAGCGGTTTTATGCGATTTAATAGCTTAAGTAATAACGCTTAGAAAGCTTTTAACCGTAACTAAAAGTATTTAACCGTATTAATTAGGTATTAAAGATTACGAATACGTTATACAACTTAAAAATCGTATAGGCCCGAAAAATTTAAAACTTAGAAGTTTTTAAAGACAAGATGCGTAACCGAAAGGTAGTCCAGATATTACAATATTACGTTCTGCTAGAATAGGAAGTATCTTAGGCATATAATTATGATATTAACCCGTCGATTAATGCAGTTAATTTTTAACTGGATAAGTTTTTCGATTAAGGTTTTACCGTGAACGAGGTGGATACCGAGGTTAAAAAGGTTACCGTGAAGGTTATTAAGGTTAAGGTAGACGTTTTTGTAACTTTAATTAAGGTATTTATTAGTTCTGCCTGAAGCTAGGATATATTATGCAAAAGTGCCGTTTGTTCGTTAATATAGAAATTATAGGATTTTTATTATGAATATCGGTTATAAAGTAGAAAGTTAGAAAAAAGCTAAAGTTTTATCGATTTAACAATATAGTCCAGTTGAATATATTATTCTTTTATTTAGACTGGCAGTTAAAGTAGGTTACGGAAATGGCGAGGATCTAATTAATGGAGTTATCGATATTGAAGCCGAGTTCAGCGTTATAATTGCGTCGTACGTTAAGCGATATGGACTGGTTATGCGATAAACTTACGTATCGATTTTGGGCTTTAATTTTTAAAAGAGGACTTTATTCGAAGATATAGTTAAAGTTTCCGTTTAGCTAATTGGCCGATTAATTATTATTTTTTATTTGTCGTTAATAACTATTACGTTACGTAGTTATTAATCTTAGGATTTAATTTTATGGCCAAATCGAAGATAACGTTTAATATAGACCTAAATATGATAAAAGAAACCTTGGAATTTGGCCCGTCAAAGATTATTATCCTATTAATTCTTATTGGAAGAGTTGCGCGTAGTATCCGTATTGATAAAAAGCTTAAAAAAGAGCAGCCGGTAAAATAGTAAACCGTTTTACTGGCGAAAATAGGCTTATAAGCGAAAAGATAGATAAGTACGTTATAAGCCTTTATATCTTTTCGATTAGTAATACCTATATTGATTAGGATCCGAAAACCATTTAAAAAGTTATTGGTAATAAGCTAGAACCCAGAAATAAGATCTTAGGCCAGTTTAGCGACGAAGAATTAGCGTATATTTTATATAGAATATTATAGGACGAAATGTAACAAAAGATTAAAAATAACTGGACCGTCTAGATTAATACGATGTATAAACCTAAGTGGAAGAAAATAGTCTTTATCGACGATACACCCTTTGATGGATTAATACCTTTTGGAAACCCGAATTAAAAGGTTAAGGAACTCGAAAAGGTTTAGTAAATTATTAATCAAAATGGAAAAAAGCCCGACGAACTTAGTACGCCTTTGGCTGCTTTATTTTCTAGATTTACTATTATGCCTCGAGGAACCCGATTTACTGAGGAACGAGCTAACGTTATTTTTAATTAATTGGGAAACAAGTTTTACACGTATAAAGAAAACCTTTTTTAAGGAAATACTTTTCGCAAAGAAGTTACCTCAGCCTGGGATTAGAAAAGATGTGGCAGAATTAAATTAAGTATTGTACCAGATTATAAGATTCGAACAATTTCTTACAAAACGTAACAAGCTAAAGGCATAATAATGCCGGCAAGCATTAAAGATAAGCTGATTAAAATATTAAAAATACGTATTTAATAAGGTATCTTCGAATAATCTTATGCGGTATATAGGAATACCTGGTTTTTAGTCGAAAGGAAAAATAGTAGGTTCCGATTAATTAATTTAGCGATTAAATTAAATGCTGTTACCTTCCGAAATACTTTTATACTAGATAATTACGACGAACTTTCCGCGGACTTTGTTATATACTTCTTAGTTATTTTGGTAAACTTTTTTTCAGGTTACGATCAGGTTATTTTAACTTTAACCAGCAAAGATTTTACTATTTTCACGAGACCGTTAGAATTTTTGAAGTATACTATTATGTCTTAAAGGTTCACCAACTTTATAACTTATTTTTACCGCATAGTTAGAAGGATTTTGGACGATTTAATGCCTGATATAATCCGGCTATTTGTTAATAACGTTAGGATTAAAGGCCCGAAAATTAGATATAACGATAAGCAAATTTTTCCAGGAATTCGGCGATTTGTTTATAAGTATATCGTCAACATAAACAAAACCCTTCTTAATTGCGAGCTTATAAGTGCGACGATTAATATAAAAAAGTTTTAATAATATCAAAAAATAACCGTTATAATCGGATTTATTTACGGAACGAATAGGCGGCAACCAGATACAGCCAAAGTAAAGAAGATCCTAAAAATCCAACTATGCAAAAACATTTCAGAAATTCAAACTTTCCTAGGTATTATTGTTTATTATCGAATATTTATTACGCATTTCGCCATTAAGAGAGAACCTTTCATACGCTTGTTCCGGAGAAATTAACTTTTTATTTAAGGCCTCGTTTAAAACCGCATAATAAAAAACGTTAAGAAAGCGATTATTACTGCTCCGATTTTGGTTACCTTGGATTACAGCCTTAATGCCGGAAAAATTATTATAAGGATAAATGCAAATAAAAAAAGGTTTGGAAATATTTTCAGCCAATTAATTAATAAAATAAAATATTCCGCGCGCTTTAAAAGTGGTACCTGGAAAAGTATTAAATTGAAATACGACGTTGGCGAACTAAAATATTAAGCCGTTTTTAAGATTTTAAGGAAATTCCGGAATTATATTTATAAAGTTCGATTCGTACTAAAGATTAACGTTAAGGTACTAATAACTTAAATTAATAACTTTTTAAGCTTTTTCTTAATACTGTAATTACTTGTTAAGTCGTTTGGATAAAAAATTCGATTTCGAGATTAAATATATCCCCGGAAAGAAAAATATAATAACGGACGATTTATTCCGAAAGTTACTTAAAACTTTTAACGTGTTAGACGATTAAAAAAAAAGTCGATAACTTTATTAATATCCAGCTTAATGTTATTCGGCTTAATCTTATTTTAAGTGGCATAACTTTTATACTTATTAATAAGGATCGGCGACAACGACCTTTTATTAGGAATTAGTTTAAGGAATCGTAAAAGTACGTTAGGTTTTTGGCGATCCTAGATTTTTTTAATCAGTTCGATAATGCTTTAAGAAAAAAAAAAGGAATACTTTTAAATCCGAAGCGTTAAATTACTTTATTTAGGACGGTATTTTTTGGCGCAAAGTAAATAAGAAATACGGCAGCCGGCGAATGGTTAATACCGAGTAAAAGCGACTTGCGGTAATTAGGTAATATTATAAAAATTGTAACTATAAGGGGCAAAATTCGACCTATCGTCGCATAGCAGCTTTATATTATTGGCGTAGCATATTTGGCTATGTTCGAAAGATAATACTTACGTATGTTAAATACCAAAAAGTAGCCGATCGACGTTTCAAAAAAGGCCATAGATTTTCGCAGCCGATTGACATAGTTGTCATCTAGGTAATCGATGTTCAGTTTATACCTAATAACGATAGTTATAAAGTTACGGTCGAAGCTAAATGCGAATTATCCGATTATCTGGAAATTAAAGCCTTGCGATTAGTTACGCTAGCAGCAATTAAGAAGTTTTAGATAAGTACGTTTTTTATCGATACGGTATCCCGAACAAAATTAAAATTAACGGAAGCTTAAAAAATAAGGGCGAGGTTATTAAAGTCTGCGACGTATTAAGGATTAAAAAAAAAGTTGGTGCCGCGTATATATAACCTGGTAACAAGGCCTGGTGGAAAAAAGATATATTTTGATCGTTAAAGCCCTAATAAAAACGACAAATAAGATTGGCAAAGATTGGGTTAAGCTTTTGCTTAAGATGGTCTTTGCCGATAATATTATTATTAAAAGTTATGGCTTTAACTTTTATAAGTTAATATATCAACAGAAAGCATTTTACCGATTAAAATAGTTCTGCCGATATGGAAAATTATAACTTGGAACCTAGATTCGCCGAAAAAAATTTTGATTACGTAAAGGATTCGGCTTTTAAAAAGAAAAGCTGAAAACGGAATTAAGGTTACCAAGATGATCGCTAATTAACGTCGTAAAGCTGTTAAATTAGCAAATAAAAAGAATAAGAATAAAATAAAAAACAAACTTTTGGAAATAAATAACCTGGTATTGTTATATAATACGTTACGATATATAAATATATTCAAAGATATAAAGTTGAAATATTACTAAATTAACCCGTATTTAATTAATAATATTACTGGTTCAGGTATTTACTGTTTGAAGGAAATTTATACGACGAAATTATAAAATACCCTTTTTATTAATAAATTAAAGCAATTTGTAAAAGATAAAAAAGGATATTAGAAGCCGATTAACTTATAAGAAAACGACTGGACGAGATTGCTTTTTAATTAGCCCGACGATATAATATCGGATACTTCGGATACTGCAAATGTCGAACTACCTAAAGACTGGTAACTTAAAGCTTTAAAACCTGTAAAAACAAATATTAAAGTATAAATACCAAGTGGCCGACTTAAAGATTATGCGGTTATAGACGACAACGATACGACAGAAACGATACGATCAGGAAAATGGAAGAAATTAACGCGATTAATTACAAGAAATTAAAGTACAATAATTCTCTTAAATTTTCTTAAACTTCCTCTTAAGCTCTCATAAGTTCCCTTAAATTCCTTTACCGTTCGGCTTATTAATACTTTATATGAAAACCATTATGCTTTACTTATAATTAATACGTTCCGGCTGTATTTACCCGAAATCGGGAATCGATAACATGTTTTTTTACTTTGTTTCGAAGTTAATTCCTATCTCAAAGTTTTAATAATAAGATGAATATTTACGTAAATATCCTTTTTGATTCGTAATAATCGTAGAAAGCTAACCTTAAATACCTTAAACCGCTGGTCCTGGAAAGTAGAACTATACTTTTCGATAAACCCGATATAATTATTATAGGCCCCGGTTAAAAAGCCAGGAATTAACTAATATCTCAAAAATAGGTATAGTCCATATTAATCAAGATATTCCGATATTATATATCGTTTTTCGCAAAGCTCGTAAGGTACAAAGTTAAGTATACCGAATACCTAAATAAATAATCCAATAACGTATTTGGGATCCTTAACAAAAACAGCTATAAAATAATCTAAAGAATTAGCCCGATAAATTTCGACGTATATTAAATAAGCCACCAAGTTTTTCATTATCTAAAGGTACTTAATTATATTAAATTGAGCATTTGCGGCCGACCAAAAGTTTTTACCTACGATTTGCCATTACAAGTACCGACTAGGAGCTGGATTACTGATAACGCTAATAAATATAACCCCGAATATCTATATTAATTAACGGATTTCATTAACGATATCACGGAAAAGCCTAAGTACTTACCTCGATATGCTTAAAAGTAATATAATGTATAATATTATTATTATTCCAAAATTTAGCTACGTCCTGAGTATTATCAAAATGGATACGGCGAAGACGTAACGTTCCGATACTAATATATGGCCTAGGAACTCGATTAATAATACGTAAAGCTGTTGGGATTATCGAAACCGTTATGAAAACCTGGCGATAGAACTGTTACGGAGTATCGGCATGTTAATTAAAATAGGGATAGCCGATATTGATCGTCGACGACGGATTGTTTGTTTAACGATACCAAAAATCGGATTAGGTTTTGGAGGTATTTTAGTTACCTTTATTAATAAAAGTACATATCGAACCGGTTAAGGTTTTGGAAGCAATAGATTATCTATAACCGGTATCTCTGGTAATAAAATATCCTAATTAAAGCTTATGCTACGGAATTTGTACTGGAAGATAAGGGTAAGGTCAAAAATAAATGCTTAATGATATATTAGGTTCTGTAATTTACAAACGTTATCAGGATTATATAAAGGTTTTAAATCCCAAATATCACCCAAAAGCTTATCGATACGACGGGTTGATAGCTTGGAAAATATGGACGAATTTGATACCGCTAAGATCTTACGACGATAATTAAAATTTGGTCCAGTATATTAATATTTACCTCGACCTCAGGATCGACAGGCTTTTTAATACTAGGATTTGAAAACTTATTACCTGGACCGGACTTTTTCTTAATAGACGATTTTTTTATAACATAGACAAAATTACCTAGATTTATATTTCTGCGAAAACCTTAACAATTACGTAAATTTAATAAGTAACGAAAACTTATAATAATATTAATTAATGTAACGTACCACACAAGCTCACCGGATGCACAAGCTCACCGGATGATTTTTGGCACCTCCCAACAACTAACTCAAATAACTCAACCACAACATGTCCAATTGGTTCCAATTAATCGTATTATCTTTCGCTAACCACCTTTACAGCTTCTGGACAAGTGCACGCATTATATCAAGGCTTGTTGCGAGTGCTATATTGCCATTTCTTCCTCCCAATCCGCCCGCAACCGACCAACTTTAGCAGCTGTTAGCAGCAATTCTTTACCACAACCTTTCTGCTGGCTAAAAGAACTTGTTCATCCTATATAGCAAGTATTTATCTTTCTGGGAAACCTTTGTTTTAATCGTTAAATTGCGTAGGTATCGAGTTGTTGCCAAATCAAGCCCGACACGCTCTGCCATACGCTCTGCCAGACGCCCTGCTACACGCCCCGCGAAACGCCCCGTACGGACCTCCCATTCCCCCCAACGCGCTTCCAAAGCGCTCCTAACGTATCCTATAACACGTTCTCCGACGTATATCTTTAACGTATTAAAGCCGGATCAGAAATGCTCGCGTATTTGGACTAAGGATTCAGTCGAGAATAGTTATCTAGTCGTTCGGCTTTGGGTCGTACGAAATGGGGGAAATATTAGCTTGGACGCGTTAGGCGTTGGTCGGTTGCGGGAGGGTTAGCAGGTAGGAATGGTAATATGGCGTCCGCAACAAGCCTTGATATAATGCGTGCATTTGTCTAGAAGCTGTAGAAGCGGTTGGCGAAAGATAATACGATTGATTGGAACCAATTGGATATGTTGTGGTTGAGTTATTTGAGTTAGTTGTTGGGAGGTGCTAAAAATCATCCGGTGAGCTTGTGCATCTGGTGAGCTTGTGTAGTACGTTATCGAAATAACTTCGGATAAAATTTTCTGGGATTTCTTCGGCGTATAGGTTTTATCTGCGGAAATTCGGAATATTGGCTCTAAATATACTTAATCAGTTGGACGCACAAGTTACTGGCAAATTCTGGTAAATTCTTACACCTATATAATAATTATACCTTAATACTTACAAAGTATTTACACTATATTAATATACTCACATACATATATACTACATATTATTCCAGTTACTATTATTATCCCCAAATTACTCAAGACTATATATAAGTATATTAATTAGTATATTCCTAGTTATCATATCGTCGTCCAAGAAACGTACCTTATAAAGTAAAGGCGAAAGCTCCAAAAAGTTAAACACCTCGAATTTTGAAAAGTTCGTACAATTAACTAATATACCTATATAGAAAAAAGATAATATAATACAATTTCTTAAAAAGATGCAGAATAATAATTTTACCCTTAATCCTGTAAAAGAAGTTCCGCTTTGAATTCGTTTTGATCGGCTTATTCTTATATACCTAAAAAATATAAACGGTTAACGTTTATAAAGAAATATTAACCCGTTACTATACTAGTTAATAAAATATTAAAGTAACGAAATAGCTAAATAGTTATAGCAAACCCTTATAATCGTTCAAAACAAAACTTACCTACGTTCTGAAAATATTACTGCTTTTATCTAAATAATCGCCCAGGACGTACCTTTAAAAGTTTTGGCCGTTATTCCAAAAGCTGGACGAATAATTTAACATAACAAGTCGAAACTAATCCTTAACGAGGCCTAAAAGGAGATCAATACCGGTAACCTGAAATATATATGGTTTATCGCCTAAACCAAAGTTCCGATAAATAAAGGTCCAATAAAATATTGGATTAATATATTACACGTCCGATTAAAACGTTTGATACTGATATTCGATACTTATGCTACCGAGAATTGTACCTAGTTGTTACTTTAGCTGTACTGAAAGGCGTAGGAAAAATTAAAACTAAATAATCCGCTTACCCGTATAATAATCGTTAAAATACTTACCTAAACCAAATATTATACTTGCAGATTATAAATTACCTATATCTTTTACATTATTACCCGCAACCTTACAAAATAAGGAAATAAAATTATAACCGATAAAACTGGACTTGCCGAATATCGAATGGAAAACAACATTATCGATATAATGAAAGGATTTCTAGGCTTAAAACCAAAAAAGGAAAACGTTAAAAGAAATGTAAAAAAAATAGCCTGTAAACCCCCCGTTTCCAATAGCTAAAAATGATAATGATAAGCCAAACTGTAATTAATTTGCCCGACTACTCCATAGTAAACGACGTTAACCAAAGCAACGTCCTAATCAGTTTCGTCAATCATCCGTACGACCATTTCCGATATCAATACCCCCTTCTCTATCAATTTAGATTGGTCCATCGGCATTTAAAGCTATACCTCCTAATTTATTACCTACGAAACTACTATTCAAAATAAAATACAAGCCTTAACCGAAGGTTAATAATTAGCGAGCAATAATAATGGTACAAGGTTAATATGTTACGCCGTACAAATAGGTAAAAGATATATTCTAAAATGCAAGGCAAAAACCTAAACCATATTTCCCATAAGTATGGCCAGGCTAAGCTAGGTACAAGTTTTGATCAGTACTGAAAAGCTAAAAGATAAAGCTTAAAAGAAGCAGAAAAGAGCCAAGCAAAAAAAGGATCTGGCCAACCGTCGAGGACAAAGTTCTGAGTTGAAAATAATAAAGGATAAGCCGGGTAAGCGTTAATCAGATTAATCAATAAGTTTCATGTATGGTTTATGCGTTAAAAGTTTGTTGCGTTATGTTTCTATTTTTGTTTCTTAAAATAGATTAAGGACAAGCTTATCTCGAAAAAGGAGGCTTAAAATGGTGCAGGGTGCCGGGCTAGGGGACATAGCTTCGCTGATCAATTAATCATCCCACATATATATTTTTAAAAGCTTTTTTCGCCGGACGCGACCCCGAAACCTGTTCATCATTATCCACTCAACCATACACACTCATGTCTATTTTAAAGTCTGGTTCAACACTACCTAAATACAGTTTTGCGTTTACATTTATTACCGCTACACTCGGCTATTCTACTGTGACACTGCCTCCGAAAATGCTCTGACCGAAACTGAGTCTCCCCGTCCTAATTCATTAAGGAAAGAGTAATTACGATACGAAATAACGCTAAATTACCCTCGTTTTTAATCGTATAACGTCTCAGATAAGCCTTCCGGATAGACAAGCATTCTGGATGGTTATTGGCACCTCGCAACAACAAATTCAAATAATTCTATAATAACACATCGCATTAATTAAAATTAATCGGATTCTTTTTCGCTAGACGTCTTTACAACTTTTACACAAATACGCGCATTATGTTCGGGCTTGCCGTAGACGCCATATTTCCGTTCCTTGGTCTTAACCCTTTTGCAACGACCTCCTCCAGCTGCTGTTGGCTGCATCTTTTTACTATTTCCTTCTTTTTATCCAGAAAAGCTTTTTTTTTAATATAATAAGTGTTTTTCCTTGTTGAAAAGGAATTGTTTTTTGTTTGCGACGTTTTTTTAAGATATAGTTCGTTTCGCGTAATTGGACGTTTTCTTCTCGGAAAAAAACCGCTTTATATAACAACAATATATAACCTTTTGTTACAAGATTAGCCGACTTAAGTATTTTTATTAGCGAGCCACCTTAATAATTTCTGCTTTTTCTTTGCAAGTACCGTCCTTATTTTGTTGCTTTACGAATATTTTCAGGGGTTTTCGCGGGAGGTGAAATGGAACCGGCAGAAGTTAGCGGGGAAACGGTCGGCGTATGCACAATTGGAGGAACCTTTAATTTGGAAAGAACGTTATTAGGATCGAATAGAACAAAATTAGCTTTTACGAATCCTGTCACGGTAGAGCTCAAGTCAGGTGTAACCAGTCTATTTCTATGGGGTAGGGTCAGGACAGAACAGATTCTTGTCCCTCTATAAGGATAGATAAAGGTTTAAGGCCCTTATATAGAATAAAAGCAGTAAGAGGTTCAAGTAAGAAGGGTAGGTTACGTAATGTATGCCAGCTCCAGGCTATTAGGCCTGCTGTAATAACTATCTCCCCCTTTCTTTGTAATGCTGGCTCGGCATTATGTATATATATAGTAGGTAGGGATAATATCGTTAAATGATATATCTTTATTATTGTAATTTAGGTTATTTAAAGTAAGGTTTGTTATACTTATAAATATATACGATAGTTTTAGGTAACCGCCTTATTTCGCGTTTATGTTTACTTATAATTAATTTAGTTCCGTATATATACATGTAAATATTATCCGGTTTTCTTAATCTTTTAACTTTTTTTTTCTTTTGCAAACTTAATATTATTTCTTTGTGCGTTCGTTAAAATATTTAGTATTCGCTTACCTTTCGGATTTTAATTATATATTTTTTTACCTTATTTTTGTCGTTTTTGAATTAATTATTATACTTTTTCGAAATTAAAGTAAGAAAATACGTAACCGCCGTTATAGTTCGCGTTTTTATGGCGTAATTCCCATTTCCGGTATTTATGTATATTGCCTTTATATCGGTAAGGCCGAGAATGTTTTCCGTTTTTACCGAAATTTTCTTTTTAAAGTTTTCTATACGTTTGGATTTCCAGATTCCTTTGTTTGTATTGGTTAATTTGGTAATTATAATATATGCAAGTTTGTAAGTTAATTCGCCTTCTATTCGCTTTACTTTTATTAACGTATCGGTTATTGTTAAAAATTCTCTGCCGTTATAACTTTCGATATAATTCGCTTTTAAGAATTTATCGAATAATCGATTAAGATATTCGATTAGTTGAGCGAGAACGACGATGGTAATCTTATGTAGGGTACAGGTTTTAACTAATGTATTTTCTTTATTGCTGCCCAGTAACGTTTTATTTAGGCCTTTTTTCGAATGCTTTTTACTTACCGGGCAAAGTTTGGTTTAACCGGTAAGGTCGGTATTAATGCGGTAAGTTGCCTTATTTTCCTTATTGTTTCGGGCGTGGTTTACTAATATTGTATAGGTTTTAAATAGTTCGTCGTAAGTATTAGTTAATAGTTGCTAATTGCCGTATTTTGTTTTCCTTTCATTATGCGGCTCCCGCGTTTTTGGCTGTAAGTACCTCTGATATTCCAGCGATTTTACTCCGTAATTAATAGAATTAGCCTGCTATTAAGAAAAAGGCTTACCATCGTTAAACGTTTCCACGTTTGCTGCCTAAGGACCGCGGCTTTAGCGCTTGATTTGCGGCTTATATGGCCTTTATCCAAGAGATAAAGGAAACCTTTCGCCGTGGCGATAATGACTTTGGCTTGGCTCGGAGGATTTAGATGGTAATGATTGGGATGACGAGCTAGCTCGTTTTGTTATAGATGTGCGAAATTTCTTGGTTTGATTCGGTAAGGTTTCGGGGCAGCTTTGGGCTTCCTTTAAGAAATTAGGTTCGACTTTTAATGTTTTAATTAGAGATATGTAATTTGTATTGTTTTTTATAGTAATTTTATAGGGTTTCCGGGGCCGTATTTGTAACGTTTTGTTGTTTTTTAATAACAAGAATAATAATCTTTGTATAGCTATTACTTAATTAATTTATTTCATGATTTCGAGCTGACGAAATGGCTTATTTTTTTCGTTAGTTCTGCCGTCAATGATACATGGTAATAGCCTTTTAGGCGTTTTATATATTTTCGCTATTAATCTATTAATTATATTTGAAAAGTTAACCTCTTTATTTTCCTTCGTATTATAATTGCCTTTAGGAAATACGCTAACTTACGACGTTTTGAACTTTTTATTCGGTATTTTCTTTTAATTCGGGTATTATTAATAAATAATCAATTTTAATTATCCAAGGTTTTAACAGTTAAATTGAGAAAATAAGGTACAAACGGTTATATTATTAAGAAAAAGCTAAACGATATGCCTAAGAACCGACTCTCCCAATAACGCGAAATGGTGCAATATATTTGGCAGTTAAATTACGGTATTTAATCCTTAAGCTTTTTATTAAAACCCTTATTATTTTTCTTACTTAAAAAATAAAAAACTTATACTTATTGTTATAATATTTCTTATATATTTCGGTTTTTTTTTGCTATGGTTCTCTTAGTTCTTTTCGGGTCTTTTTCAGCCTTTATATTTTAACATATACTATAAGAACCCTTAGTAAAATGCCTTAATTTTCGAAAAAAGTTTTAAATTTAGGTCTATATTTGTACAAATTTCAAAAAAACCTTTTTAGTAATATTATCTACAATAATATAAAATCAATCCTGCGCCACAGTGCAGGGGTGCATGCATCTGGACGTAGCTAGAAATCGAACCGAAATTTGAATTGAACGTGGCTGGATAAAATAAAACGGTCCTTATCGATTGATGATAACGACGCGATTGATAAGTTAACGTTAAAACGACCGGAAAACCTTAAGCGTACAAGATCGTACGATTACGTACGTAAACCTTACGTTTTTTTAGTACTATCGATCGAGATTTGTTATTTTCGTTATCGCCTTTATTTTGCTAATTAATATAGATACTTAAGTTATTATTTTATTTAAAGCAAATCGTATGTATCGTTAAGGAAGAACCGTATAATCGTATACAATTTTATGCGATTCCGTATAATATCGCGTTTATATATTTCGTATAAGTTAAAGGGGTTTATATAATATTATACGGCGCCGTATAATTCGGTATAACTTTATATAACATAATTTAATATCGTATATTATGGTATTATTATCCCTCGTTAATTATAGGTGGTAAAATAAAGGTGTTATTCTTTTTAATTATTTTTTTCGGTTTTTTATTTATACACCTTTTTACTATTTCGTATATTATACCGCGAAACGTTTTTGCAATATTCGATTTTACGGGTCGTTACGTTTTATACCAGCAAAAAAAAAAAAACGCTTATCGTATTTTACGTCCGAATCCGACCGCGTACGTATAAAGCATTTATTACCCGGTTTGTTACAATTTTAGATTTTTTGTTATTACTGTACTTTTTAATTCGAAATTAAATATTTCCGTATTACGGAAACCGTTTTCGTATAAAACGATATTAAGGTTACTTTTAATAATAATTTTTGTTACGGTTTTCCGTTTTCGTACTTTCGCTGTAAAAATATATACGATCCCGATTATTTTCCCTTTTTTTACCGCGCTTCCGGCAAAAAGTAACGGATATATTTTTTTTATTTTGCGAAATTACCGGGATTAAACGAAAAGGTACGGAAATACAAAAAGGATTAACGTTAACTTTTCGCCGGTCGCGTACTTTATTATTACGTCCGAACCGAATCGTAACCTAGCCGATTATATTAAAGCCGTATTACTTTGCTCGTCGCTTTTTATATTTATATAAACGCTTATGTCCGATATTAAAAATAATAACTTAAAGCCGTACGAATAATACCGCTGGAACCGAAAATTTTTTACTAATAAAATTCTTTTATTATTAACGTTAAAATTATTTCGGTATCAATTATTTTTTTAACTTCCGTCTTATTTTTTAATTAAGCAAATACGTTTACGGCTATTAACGTATTAACTAATAAATTTCCCGATATCGAAAATATTTTAACGTAACCTATACCGCTAAACCTTTTTAATATCGTATTTTTACGGAATAACCTTAATTTAAACGAAAATATCTAGCTATTAATAAAATATACCGCGGAATTTACGGCGAATATAACAACTATAATAAATGCAGCAATCTTTATTAATTTTATTGTGGAAATACCGTCGAATAATTCGAACGATAATAATAATTTCGAATACGTATTTAAGTAATTACGTAAAGTTTCGCGTAACCGTTTAAAATTACGTAAGCAAAAATAGGACCGGTTAAACCAGAACGGTATGCTAATGGTAATTACAGCGGCCGGCTTAAACCTTATTAATAAGGTTTTTTCGGTACTTACTTCCCTTCCGTTTAAATCATTATTCTTTTCGTTATATAAGATTTTATAAAAATATACGGTACCGTCCAAATCCGTACCATTACGATAAGGTCAAACCGGAACGCTTATTATAATTATAACGGCTAAATCGAACTTTATTAATAACCTTTCGTATATTAACATATTGCAGTCGGACGAGAACGAAATATAATAATTACAAGGTAATATACGGGATTATTTTAATTCCGGATTATTATTATAAAATATGTTACTTTTAATAATGCCGTTTACGGTTAAAATATCGGATAATATTATATAACGGCGCGTAAAGCCGTACGGACTTATTATAATTAAGCTAATTAAATACGGACTTATAAATAAACTTCTTAACTTTAATTCGCTTAAATTACTCGATTTTATTAATCCTAATAACGTATTTTCGATTATACGGACTTATACGGGTTTTATTTCGATTCCGCCGTTTACCGTATTAATTAAAATAGTTTTTAATAATATCGTACTTAATAACTATACTTGAAAATATATTTAATCGTACGGTTTTATACAGACATAGTTTTATACGGACATATTTCATATTATATTAAGTAATTAATAAAATAATTTTAAAATAATTTTTAATTTATTATTATTTTCTAATTTATAGATATACGTAACCGTTTTATATATATATATATATATCGAATTAATATAATATCGTTTTATTTTTATTATTTTTTTGCTATTATTTTTTTTGTTTTCGATATTTATATATATATATATTTCCGTATAATTATATATATATACGTACGTATTAATAAAAAGCAAAAAAAAAATATGGTAATTTTTTTCTTTTTTTTTCTTTTTTTCCTTTTTATTTTAAAATTTAAACCGGCGTTATATTAAGTTTATTTTTTTTAGCGGGTTTAACGATTTGCATATAAGTTCGTATATATCCGTACGATCATATACGTTTCCGTACGTCGTCGTAGCAATAATTTTTGTTTCCTCTTTTTTTTTTTTTTTTTTATTTTTTATTTTTATTTTTTTCGTTTTTTTACTTTTTTTTCTTTTATTTTCTTTTATTTTATTATTTTTCTCGTACGTACGGTTTGCCCGATATATACGTATATATATTATTATATCCGAAAATATTTATTATTATCGCTAAAGCAAATACTATTTTTTTCGTTTTTCGTTTAAAATCCGTATTAATAATACGACGTATAATACGTATACGGGCTATTTAATCCGGGTTCGGGTTAAATTTTTACCGGTCGATCCGGAACGTCGTTAATTACGTAAACGTACGATTCCGAATAAACCTGCGATATTAGTTAAAAATTATCGTATTAAATAATTTTCCCGTTTTAAACCGAACGTTTCGTTACTTACGTTTTTTTACGATTTTATTTACGTATATATTTCGTCGTCCGAAATTTCGGTTTTCTGTACGGCTTTTTTTATAAATAATAATATATTATATTCGACGTTGGCGCCGGAAAAAAATTTAATTTCGTTATATCCGGATTAATTTTTTTCTAATAGCATCGCGCGTACGAAATAATACGATTGCGGATATGTAAAAAAAGTTACGTACGAATATTATAAAACCTTATATTAAATAAAAAAACAGTTAAAAAAATTTAAAAGCGAAAACGTTTAATTTAATAAATATTATCGTTTTAATTAAATTTTTTTTAACAGATTTCGAAAAATTACCCGAACTTTTACAATATTTATTAAATTCGAATACGTTTCGTACGAAAAAGTTCCGTTACGATATTAAACGGTATAATACCGCATTATTTTTTACGTTTACGGAATATACCGAAATTAATACGTAAATAACCGGTCGTTAATTAAATTATTTTTAAATTTAAAGGTTTTTATATTACCGTATAAAACCATTTAAACCCGAATAAAATATTACGTTATATTATGCGTAATTATATTTCCTAAATCCGTATAAAATTACGTAAAAACGTTTCGATTTAAACGAAAACCTTAATCCGGGTATTATACATAACTTTTCGGAAAAAATTATATCCCGTAATTCGTACGTTAACCGGTATATTACCGTACGAAATCGTTTCGAAAAAGCCGTTTACTATATAAAAACGTTCGGGTTTTTTTATAATTAGATCGACGTTATTTTAGGGCCGAATATGGAGGTTATCGTCGAACCTTATACGGATAAATAACGGAAAGATTTTCCGTTTATAAACGAAATTGCTAAAGTTATTCCGAATACGTATTTAAATAAACGATAACGCAATTTTGTTTTTATTTAATATAATTTTATTAACGGAATTACGTTTTCGTATTTTTATGTACTTATTAAATATTTTTCGTATATTTTATTATTTTATCCGTTAATATTTCCGTATAATTATACATTATATAATACGTTTTTATAAAATTAATAACCTTAACGGTAATCGTACGAAATTCGGAATTACTTTACGTAAATATTTTCGGTTTTTTTTATTCGGACGTAAACGATATTAACATATTCCGTTTACTTTCGGCCGATTATTTTAATAATACGTCGTCGATGCCTAGGCGGCCGTCGAACAGGAAAATTTAAAATATATTCGTATAAATTAGCCGAAATTTCGTACGGCTTAATATACCGGCTTCCGGAATGTTTTATACCGAAGCGATACGGATATATTTAAAGTTAAATGATATATTATATTGCCCGTTATTTATACGGAAAATTAACGTTTTATATAATATTATTATTAAAATTTTATAAGTATCGTATAACGTTTCGGTTATCCGTTTTTGTTCGGTATTTTTATTATAAACGCAAAATAACCCGAAATTATCCGCGAATTATATTTAACGTAAAATCCGGATAATAAATTTAACTTTATTATCCGGATTTTTTATATAAAAATTTAAATATTATTATAAAACGTTATATAATTAAATTATTTCGGCCGTTATTCCGGATATATCTGGACCGTCGAATATTAAAAACGTAAATTTCTGTATATATATTACTTTATTTTTTTAAATTCGAACGATCGAAACCAACTAATTTTGCCAAAAAACGTCGACCGCGTTATTCGTACGGAAATACTTATACCCGATTAAGCTCCACACGGAAGGTTACGAAAAGTTATAAAAAGTTCGATAATTTATAAACCTTATAGGCGTATTAATTTTTGTTTACTATATATAGCTATATTTGTTCGTCCGTTAAAAAATATGTTCCGTATAAAAAATAAATTTTTTTGTACGAAATATTTTCCGAAAAGTTTTACGGATACGACGGTTGTACGAAAAGATAATTATTTTCTGTACCGCCGACGGGATACCGGCGTTTATATTAAACGAACGGTATTAAGCGAATACGGTTCCGTATAATACCGTATAAATAACTGTTAAATCGTTTCTTATTTTTTTATCTTTTTTTTAAAAAAAATATTCGGTATATATTAATATATTATTATACGTAATTATACGTATTATAAAATATATTTATAAATATATTTATAAAATCAGTAACCGGATTACTTTTAAAATAATATATAGTTAAATACGAAAAAACGAAATTATGAACGAAATCGCGTAATATTTTAACGGCTGTTATATTTTATTCGTATTAATATATTGAAATTTATACGATTTTTATATTTACGGTCGGCATTTTATTATTATATAATTTACAGTTTATTTGGACGAAACAAATTTAATTCCGTTTAATTAATACGCGTAATTTATAAGTTTTTTTCTTAATTTAAACGGTTTCGTACAATTTTGTAAAAATAATTTTTATATAATATAATTCGAGATATCGACGATCCGTACCGTTTTATCTTATACTAAAATTTTCCGTTCCGGTACGTATAAAATGTTAAATTAAAAACGTAACGTACGTATAAATAAAATCGTACGGTTATCGGTTATATAATTTTCGTCCACTTTTCGGCAGGTAAACAGTTTTATTTCCCTTTATTATTAATTATTGTTTTTAACGTTATTTTTTTCGAATATTTCCGTATAATTAATAAGTAATTTTATATAATTTTTAAAATTCTTTATTTAAAATTCGATTTATTTAACGATAATAAATATTAACGTAAATTATTTTGCAAATAAAGGAAATCGTTTATGCCCGTATAATTTCGCAAATTATTTATTTTTATTTTAGCCAAAAATAAATTTATCGATTTTTATTACATTTAAAAATAATTCCGTATTAAATTTTATGAAAATTTATATTACCGTATTAACTTATACGTTTATTATTTTTTGAATTTAATCGATCCTTATTTAAATTATAATTTATATTTTATCGAACGAAATTTTACGAATAAAAGCCGAAATTATTCGTTTACGGGTTTCCCAGCGATCCGGTTCGATTAAAATTTATATAATAAATCGAATTTTATATTAAATAATTATATATAAACGTACGATTCCGAATATAAACGTATATAGGTAAACGAGATTTTACGTACTTTAACGGCCGAACAAAATTATTATTTCCGGATTATTATAAATATAATCGAAATCGATTTAAAAATCGCCAGCTTTTATCTTTAAGAACTTGCCAATTGTAACAAAACGTATTTATACCAAGTATTATGTTATTATTACCGTACGCGCGGAAACGTCGTATTATATATAATTTCGTTTAAAATTGCCGTGATTTTATTATTTAAAGGTTATACGGTTTATTTTCGGTTTTAAATTCTTTTCGAAATTAATAAAAGTTCGGTTTATTCCGTAAAAAAAGGTACGAAACTAACCGAATTTATTTTTCGAAGTTCGCTAGTAATATAAAACGAAATTATTATATAATACCGGTTTACTTTCGAAGCCGTTAATCGTACGTTTCGTAATTTACGCGTACGAAATTTATTATTTAACAAAATCTTTTTCGTTTTAAGTAACGATTTCGCATAAATTTTCCCGGTTACGTTCGAACATAACCGCGTTTATACCGTTAACGCGTATTTATAATTTTTTTATATATAATTTCGATTACGGTAATTACGTTTTATTTAAAATATATAATTTTATTATATTAACGAATTAAACCGTATATATATGAATTAATTAAAACGTTTTTCGTACGATAAAAAGTATTATAAATATCTTTATTTATTTAATTATATTTTTACGGTATTAAATTTACGAATATTATATAATACCGTATACATAAATCATTTTTTAAATAAAATACTGTTTGATTTCGATTTTTTCCGGTTACGGGTTTTATTAACGATTATAAACAAAACCGTACGAATTATTAACGAAAAATTACTTAATTAAATATCCGGTACCGTACGTATATACCGGATTATTAACGCCGTCGTTAAAGACAGCAACTTAACGGAAAATATTTTTCCGGTCGAATTTTTACGGCTTTTTACGTTTAACGAATTACTTTTATTAACGTTATTTTTAAAAATTAACGTCCCGTTAATAGTTTTACAAAATATTAATCCGGACGGCAACTTATATAACGGTACAAAAATAATCGTTCAAAAATTAAAAAGTTACGGTATTAAAGTTTTTATATTAAACGGTACTTTTTATAATACCGTACAAATTATTCCGAAAATAAAATTATTTACGCCGGATAATAATTATTTAATTAAATAATTTTATACGTAATTATTATTAACGTTATATTTCGCCATAATTATTAATAAGATATAAAGCTAATCGTTAAATATTATCGGGATTAATTTACGCAAATCCGTATTTTTCTACGGTTAATTTTATATTATTATATCCCAAATAACGGACTGTTACAGGAACAGGGGTTCCTGTCCGAAAGAAGCCAAGTTCTTGGAGGTTAGCGCGGAAGCGGCTGAACTTCGGACCAAAAGAAAAGCTTGGCTCTCGACGGGATCTAATTGATCTAAGTGATCTACCAGATCACTTAAATCACGTAGATTACTGGCACACTTACTATGGGAAGGTAAATATATAATAAAAGGTTTCTCATGTACATAATACCCACTTAATTTTTCGCTCCTTAGTTATTAATTTAAGCTTTCGGTTAAAGGTACCGTTTTCCGATTAAGGGAAAAGTTCGCAAACCTCTTTAACGAACAAACTACTGAATTATTTCTCGCATTATTGTTACCTGCAAATCAAAATCCCATTTCGGATATTGCTTATACCTCCGGGTGGATGTATAATAGGTTCGTTAAATTTTGATAATTCTTTAACTAATAGCCGACGAATGATTTAAGGCCCAGTTAGGCATAAACTTTCTTAAATACAGTAAAAACGACATTATAAAACGACGTTCAGAAGATAAACAATATATTCGATTACCGTTATTAATTAATAAGGGATTAGTAACAAAATTAGATAATTTACTACTTATTAAAGAAATTTTTTCTTTAAAATCGATAATATGGCATTACTTTTTATCCGATTTTAAGGAAAACCTTTTTCCTTTTAGCCCCTGTAATAACCCGCTTTATTAAAAGATATCATAAAAGTTTATAGATTTAAGGCGGAGGAAAAGGAAGGAAATTAACCGGGAGAACAGAAGGGTAAAGAAAGAGAATTTACTATTAACGAGAAGTTAAATATCCTTATAAAAGAAGTTAGGACCTTAAAGGATGAAAATGCCAGATTTTTCCGATAACAAAGATTTTCGACCTTGCCTTTATTTGGAGCGAACAAAATTCGCGAAGGTATTGTTCCCCCTTTTAGATATTATGGAATGCCGGAAGTTAAAGGTTATAAGTTAATTCTTTTAAAGCCTTACGATGGAACTATAGATGTAGAAGGATTTTTGGTCCAGGCTAGATTTTACCTTAAGTTTTACGAAAATTTTCTGACGGAGGATTACCAGAAGGTAATGGCCATTTTCCAGCTGCTTGTTGGAAAAGTTCTTTTATGGTTTGAACCTATTATGAACGATTACTTTATGAATTACCTTAATTAATTTTCCGACCTGACCAATTATGTTTTCGGCAACTATAAACATTTTGAAGAAAGAATGCAAGTTTTGTTTAGAAATTTCGATAGAGAATAATATGCGGTCGAATAGTTGCATTTTTTCCAGCAAATTAAGTTAGCAGCCGAGTATACGATTAAGTTTAATCGTTTTGCATTAATTTCCAATTTCCTAGAAAGCGCATTATTTTATCCTTTTTATAACGGCCTAAAATTATAAGTTAAGGATGAGATGTATAAAGTACCTAAGACTGGCCTTTTTTAGGATTATATTGATAAGACTATTATTGCCGACCGACGTACTTTTAAAAGGTATTTAGAAAAAAAGAGATTTGATAAAAAGAAAGATAACTAAAGCTTAAGTAGTAAGTCCTAAAGGGATAGAATTAAGGGTAAATCCTAGAGGGAAGTAAATATTGTTTTAAAGGAGCCTAGGAAAGATAAGTCGAATGTTGAATGTTTTAACTGTGGTAAGAAAGGCCATTATAAAAGCGAATATCGCTTTTTAGCAAAAAGGGATTCCAGGAAAGGAAGGATTTTTTAACCCTAGAAAAAGGTTAAAATGGCCAAATAAGAATTAGATAGTGAAAGTAAGGAAGAGAGGGAAGTTAATTCCATTTCCTTCCAGCGAGAATTTACTATTGCAATTATATATTATGAATAGAATGGCGACTTAGAGTATAAGCGTTGCTAGATTTGTTAAAATCGAATAATTAGAGCTTGCAGATATTATTCCGGATAAAAAACCTTTAGGATAGCTATAGGGTTAAGATGTATTTGTTATTTGGATAAGTAGCGGTGCAGAATGTACGACGAACATGGCTAGTTGCGTCTTAATACGGTGATATACGACCCGACATTACCAGAGCCTGGTAAAGCTTTTAAAGATAAAAAACCAGTCTATAATTACGACCTACTTTATTTTTCCGCATGTTACCATGATAACTGTTTAATTTATTTCCGCGTTAAAGAAGATAACGATTATTGGCCCGGATGGGATAAGGAGACGCTTACCGAACCCGACGATGAATGCAGATGCATTGAAACTTCCAGATGGCCGGAGTATTCTCGATTTTGTTACTTATACCCCGAATCGGCTTAAAGTCGAAAAGCTATTGTATAGGGATGTTTGTGCTATGTATTTATATTATGCATAATGCATAAGATCTTAGATATGGGAGTTAATCCTTTGGAGATTTTACCCTTAAAACCAAAACCTCTTTTAATATTAAAAGTGAAAGTTTTAAGATTAGTTTGCCAGATTGGGAAAAGAAAGTGGTTTATTTGCATGAACGATAAATATTTTAAACATGCAATTAAAAAGGCCCGAGAATGGAAACGCCTTTTAGCTAACAAAACCTTTAAGTTAAAAAATTACCGAGGTTTTTGAAATTAAGGTATCGAAAAATCCCGACCTTTAAGACCTTAAACGAGGCAAAAATTGGATAACGTAGTTAAATTGAAATTCCTTTCTAGTATAAAAACAGGATATTTAAAGTTATGATCGATTTAGGAACGGAAGGAAATTTCATTTTACTATCGGTTGCAAAAAAACATTAAATCCTTTGGAAGTATAAGTTGAAATCGTATAAGTTACTTACAGTCGACGGAAGTTTGTCTAAGTACGAAAACGGACGAGTTTTTAGAGAAACAGAAGAATTTTTAGTATAGATATAAGGATATTTAGAAAAGGTTATTTTGGACGTCGCCGATATTTCAGGATACGATATTATCTTTGGAATGCCGTGGTTTCGTTTTAGCAACCTTTATATTAACTGGAAGATTTAGGAGCTTTTTTGGGATTAGTTAGAGAGTTTTTTAGAAAAGGAGTTCCGAAAAGTTTGTTATTTGATTAAAGAAGTTAGGGTTGTGGACTTAATAGTTAAAGTGCCCTTTAAGTATTAAAGGTTTAAGAAGTTGTTTAAGGAACGAATTCGGAAGGAATTATCCGAATATAACTAGTGGGATTATCGGATTCCTATTAAAGAAGGATATTACCCAAAATTCCATCAGATTTATTATATGAACCCGGAGAAAGCGAAGGCCCTGTGGAAGAGTTTACAGAAAAACCTTGAACGCGGGTATATTTAAGAATCCGAATTTCCCGCTGGATATCCCGTTATAATGGTACTTAAGATAAAGGATGGCAAAATTCGAATCGATAAGGACGGAGACCTTATATATCGAAAAGTTTACGATTATCGACAGTTGAATAATATTATTATTAAGAATGGATACTTTTTTACTTTTATGGATACCATGAAGGAAAATATTAGCAAAATTAAATGGTTTATTGCGTTAAACCTACCGGACGGTTATTATTTGGTCCGAATGGCTAAAAGAAAAAAATGGAAAACTGCCTTTAAAATAATTTATGGATTTTACGAGTATAAGGTGATACTTTAAAAACTTACTAATATTCCCGTTAGTTTCCAATATATGTTAATAACTATTTTACGGAAGTTTCTTAATAAGTTCGTATTTATTTATTTGGACGACATTTTTATTTACTTTAAAACTTTGGAAAAACATAAAAAGCATATCGCTTAAGTGCTGAAAATACTTAAGAAAGCGAACTTATTAGTTAATGCCGAAAAAAGCGTATAGTATATCCAAAAGTTGGACTTTTTAGGTTTTATTATTACCTTAGGACAGATTTAAATCCAGGATTTTAAGATAAAGGCAGTTAAGAATTAGCCGATTTCCGATAAAATAACTATTACCGATATCCGTTAATTTTTAGGATTTACGGGTTACGTACGTAGCTTAATTAAAGATTTTAGAAAAATCGCCAAACTTTTAACGAACTTTATTACCAAGAAATATATTGGAAAAGAATTTAAATTCTTAAAACAAGTTAAGAAAGTAATGCAAATATTTAAGGACTAAATTACCAGCGCTTTTATTATAAAACTACTTAATTACAATAAAAAAAAAACGATTAAGGATTAACGTATTAGATGGAACTTTAGGAGCAGTTTTAGAATAATAGAAAGATAACGGAAAATGGTACCTAGTTACTTATTATTCCAAAGCTTTAAAAGATACAAAGCTACGGTACCTTATTTACGATAAAAAGTTATTAACAATTATTATAGCATTTAAAAAGTGGGAACCTTACTTTAATGGAATTAAGGAACCTTTTAATATTTACTTTAACCATAAAAATTTTACTTACTTTATAACAACTTAGGATTTTAATAAACGATATAAAAATTAGATAATTTTCCTATCCAAGTTTAATTTCAAGATCCATAATATTAAAGGTAAAGAAAATATCCAGGCGGATATTTTAAGCCGAAAAAAAAAATTACGATATTAAGGTTCCTAAACGACGTATGTAAATGTTATAATTTACAGAAAAAGGTACCTTACAATTATGTAAAATACTGAAAAAATTTACCCTTAAATTTTTAGCTTAATTTAAAAGTTTTTACAACTTTAATAAGTAAACAGAAATTAAGTAATTAAAAGGGCGGCCTAAAAATTAACTGCTGTATAACGGAAAGATTTACGTTCCATAAAAACGACGAAAACGATTTGTTAAAAAATTTTATGAAAACCCGTTATATGGATATTAAGGAATTTTTAAAACGACCAAGCGACTTTAAAAAAAGTACGACTTCCCAAAACTTAAAAAAACCGTTAAATAAGTAGTTAAAAACTGCAACGTTTGCAATAAGGCTAAAGCAGCTTGCTACAAATTATATGGATTGTTACAACCTATTAAGATTCCAAATAAAGCGTAAAATATTATAGCTTAGAACTTTATTACCGGCTTACCCCTGTTTAAGGACCCCGTTACCGGAATCCAGTACGACGGAATATGGGTAATCGTCGACAGATTTACTAAGTATAGGTACTTCTTACCCTTTAAAGGAAATACGATAGCAGAATAGTTAACTTACGCGTTCGTAAAATATTATCTCGATAAATATAAAATCCTAAAAAAAATTATTTCAGATAAAGATAAGCTATTTACTTCCAAATTTGGTACTAGTTTTTTTAAATAAATTGGCGTTAAATTTAAATTTTCCATAGCGTATTACCTTTAAACCGATAGATAAATAAAACGGTTAAACCAAATTTTGGAGCAATACTTAAAAAGTTATGTAAATTACCAGCAGGATAACTGGATAAAACTATTCCTACTGGCATAAATAGCTTATAACATATCCATTAACGAAGACATAAACGTTTTACCTTACATAACCGTATATGGACAAGATGCAGAAACTTAACGATAAAAGCAATCGTTCGGTAAAACTTTAAAAATTACTTCGGTGGTACCTAAAGCAGAAACGATAATATTTAAAATTAAAACTATCCAAATTCGCTTCAAAACTAAGCTGCAGTTTCTTTAATAACAAATAGCTTAATATTATAACAAGAAAAAAATTAAGGGACCAATTTTGTTAAAAGGAAATAAGATTTACCTGCTACGCCAAAAGCAAAACGCGACCTTAAATATTTTACAAATTAAAATTAAGAAACTTAATAATAAACTTAATTTTAAAAAATTCGGCCCGTTCGAAATTAACGAAGTTATTTCTAAAACTAATTATCGACTGTTATTATCTAAGATAATAAAAATATATCCTGTTTTTCATATTTCCTTATTAAAACCGGCACCTAGTAACGCCCCGTTAAAAACAAACTTAGAAGTCGAAAGGAATACCGACAAGTATAAAATCGAAAGGATACTGAACTTAAAAAAAGTTAACGACAAAATTTAATATCTAGTTAAATGGAAGGATTACTTACCTAAAGATAACATTTGGAAGCCTTTTAAGCACCTAATGAATGCGAAAAACTTAGTTAAAACGTTTTACCGCCAAAACCCTAACCGACCGTTTCCAACGTAGCTAAGGTTACAAGCGATAACGGCCCAACCCCCAAATCCAAACCTTCGGCGTTCCAATCGAAAAAAGCAAATACCTTTATATTGGCGTTAATCTTAAAGGCAAACTGCGTTTACTTTTCCTTTATGCGATGTTGCTTTTCTTCTAACCTTTTTTGCTTTTTTAATTGATCTAACTTATATCTTTCCTTTAATATAGCAAAAACCTTTTTTTTCAAAACGTTTTGTTAAAAACGTAAGCGTTTTAGTCGACCAAAAAACTTTATTAATTTATTTTCCACCTTACGCTGTTCCTTTTATAACCGCTTTCGTTTTTCCCTAATTTTTATTAAAGAATTCATTTTTAGTACGTTACAGGCTAGACGTTAACGACGGGTATAACAACTGCAACTTGGAACGTTAATTACAAAAAAGCAGTTAGTTTCCCCGAAACGAATGTAATTCGAACAAAAATTAACTTTGGAAGTAAATTTCTTAATGTATTTTGTACGATTATTACGCGCCTTACGTTAATTAAATCGAGGTTTTTTCTTTCTTTTTTCTTTTTAAATACGGCCTGTTATAATAAGATTAATTAAGAAATCCTTATATTTTTTTCGACTACCAAAAGGGTTATTTACGGTTTTTATCTTTAGGACAAAAATCCTTAAAAAGGGGAAATGGTGTTACAAAAATAAGGGTTCCTGTCTGAAAAAAGCCAAGTTCTTGGAGGTTAGCGCGAAAGCGGCTAAACTTCGGACCAAAAGAAAAGCTTGGCTTTCGACGGGATCTAATTGATCTAAGTAATCTGCTAAATTACTTAAATTACGTAAATTACTGGCACACTTACTATGGAAAGGTAAATATATAATAAAAGGTTTCTTATGTACATAGCACCCACTTAGTTTTTCGCTCCTTAGCTATCAATCTAAGCCTTCGGTCAAAGGTACCGTTCTCCGATTAAAGGAAAAGTCCGCAAACCTCTTTAACGAACAGACCACTAAATTATTTCTCGCATTATTGTTACCTGCAAATCAAAACCCCATTTCGGATACTGCTTATACCTCCGGGTGGATGTATAACAGGTTCGTTACACGGACGTATATAATTTTACGGTCGGCATACGTAAAATAAACTTATTTATTTTTAATATTATATATAAAAATACTTTTTTTTTATTAATTTAAATAAATATATTACGAAAAATATTAATACGTACAAAAACGTACGTTAATATACAGAATTATATAAATATATATAAATATATAATATATTAAACTTATTACATTTAATTATTTAATAATTATATTATATACGAAATTCTTTAAAATTTTATTATTAAAATTATTTAATTTGCATACAAAAGCGTACGGTAAGCGATAAATAAAAACGGGATTTATATTTAATCGTACGGATACGTTCAAGTTCTAATCCGGCGGCATTTTTAGAAATAAACGGAAACGTACGTAATTAAAATATTATTATATCGAAATAAATAATATATTAACATACGAAAGGTAAAAGTTTATACGAACGTATTTAAGTTTTAGCCCGGCGGCATTTCTTTAAGGCGAATAAATACGTACGAAATAAGGTATTAAATATTATTAAAGAAAAATAACGTATAAGTTCGTTTTTGTTAGTAATATTTTTTAACATAAACGAAAACGTACGAAAACGAATAAATTAAATATCGTTATACGTAATTAAAAACGTACGAAACCGTACGCAAAATTATAGACTTTATAAATTCGTTCGAGCAAAGTATTATTGCTAATATAAATAAAAACGTACGTAAATTAACGAACCAAAATATTATATAAAAACGTACGAAATTATACGGAATAATTCGGAAGAAAAAAAATCGCAAATATAAAAAGTATTATATAATTACATACGTATAGGTACGCGTATAAAAAATCCGAAAAAAAAGGAAAAAAAAAGTTTTAATACGAAACGTTAAACGCCGGTATATAATATTATACGATACCGAATACAGAAATACTAAAAGAAATATAAGTTCGAACGTACGGGTATATACGTATTTTTACGGTAATAAAGGATTATTTTTTTTATTAAATTTTTCTTCGTCGTCCGGTTCCGTACGGACCATTTTAAAAATTATATTCGAAACGTAAAAACTTACGTACAAATTAATATATATATCGTTTTAAAATTATACGTATATAAATTCGTACGTATTAACAGCTTTTTATAAAAAAAAACAATCGTACGAAAGTATTTTTTATAATTCGCTTTCGTATATATAACCGGAAAAAGTTTACTTTATAATATAACGGAAACGGTTTCGTATAAGTTAATATAAAATACAGTAAATATATACGGGCGTATAAATACGTACGAATTTTAACGGCTTTAAACGAACATTTAACCTTTTATAAATTATATTTATAACTTGTATAGTAATTTTTCGTATATATTATTATATATATTAATATAAATCCGTACGGTAAAAAAAATATATTTATATATTTATATACGTACCGACATACTTTTCGTATAAGCCGTTACCTTTATAACATTATCGGCAAATATCGTTACCGATACGTTCGATACCGTATATATAAGCTAATACGGACTGCAGTACAAATTAATACGAAATAATATAAAAATAATACGGACGTATGGAAATACGTACGGTAAAGTTTTACGAACGTAATAATTCGAATTTACGTAAAATAATATAACCGCTTTTATATTCCGTACGTAATTATATAAATCGCGTTAATTAAATATTTTATAAGCAAATTAATACGGAAAGCAAATAAGTATATACGGAAACGTACAAACCTTAATACAATAAAACATTTTAATAATTTCGCCGACCTTATTATTTCGGATATATACGTATATTTACGAATTTAATTATATAAGGTTATTTAGTTAAATCGTATTAAATTTAATCTTATAATTAATCCTTTCGATTTTTTAAATTTCGTTAAATTTTATACGGAACTTATTTAATTTCGTACGTTTCGGTACGGATTCGGGCAATTTTTTTTTTTTTTTTTTATCGTTTTCGTTTATTTCTTCGTCGTTGCTTTCGTATTTCGATTTATTTTATACGTTATCGTCCGATACTGCATTACTTTATACGAAATTAAATAATATTATAAAATTAAAATCTTTATCGTAATTATAATCTAAAACGAAATTAATATCCGGCAATATACGGTTACGTTTAGTTTTACCCTATAACGATTACAAAATAACCGGATTAATCGTAACATTATCGAACGTTTACCTACAAATACGTCCGGCTTTATTTAAATCCTTAAAACCTAACATAATTACTGCAATTATCCGTAAACGTACGTTTATATACGTATATATATAAATAAACTAACGTACGAACTTATACGTAAAATATCGGAAATCGGAAAAAAAAAAAAATAATTTTAAGGCCGGACGAATTTATATAACCAAAAATCGTTAACATACGTACTTAATCGTACGAATCCGTACGAATTATAAGAAATTACCAAAAATAAAAAATGGAATAAATAAAAATAAAATAATACAAAAATATAAAAAAAAGTTAAAATAAAATTAAAAAATAACGCTACAGCAAAACCGCATATAACCGTCCGAAAGCGAATACAAAAATAATTCCGATTTTCTTCAAACTATTACCGTTTAAATCCTTTCGGTTTTGTAATTGCAAAAATCATAAATAAAAAATGTAAAAACGATTATACGCTAAGTTGTAAATAATTTAAATCATTCGTACTTACTTTTGAAATAAATTAAAAAAAAAAACCAATTACAACAACTACGCAAAAAAAGGTATTAACGAATTTTTGTAAGTCCATTATACGCACAAACCACTAACGCCATTCAATTTATACGCTTACGTAATATACTTACAAATCCGTACGAAAAAATAAGGAAATAAGCATTAACCCCGCTAATCACTTTTCACGGAGTTATGTACGAATACGTACAACCCATTTATATATATTATGCTTAGAACTAAAGCTGAAAAATTACGAGCGCAACGCGCCCGTCTTTTCAGCTAGTTAATTATAAAGTTAATTTGTTAAGGATTATTTGGTGCTCCAAGCGCTATTGGCTTGGCAGACCCACTTATGTTACTAGCTTTGCTTGGCGGGCCCATATATAGCTGGTTTGCTTACCTACTTCTGTATTCTTAGTTTTAAATCTTAAATCTTACATTATAATCCTTAACAAGTGGTGCCCATTATCCGGGTCGGCGAATCAGTCGTCGTCAGGGATTTACGCCTTAAGGAACATGTTTTAGAAGATCCTGCTACGAGCAACAGCTTTCTCGCCAGTCATTGCACCTTCGTCGGTTGCTTTGATTCGTCGTCGAGGGGGGAGATGGCACGCAAACAATAACGTTGTAGGGATCGCATGCGGGAGACCTCGTCGAACTGTCAATCAGTTCGACGACAGATCATTCATGCGCCCGGCTACCGTTGACGTTACCTACCAAGTCAACAGCCAACCGTCGACACCTTTAATGGTCAAGTCGACGACCCTCTGATTACGTTAACAATTGCCAATAGCCTACGACAGTTTTTTAGTCGACGTTTCCTAGTCGACGAATTTTTAGTCGACAACAACAGCTGTACCGGCAACCATGCCAACAACCTTATATTTTACGACGATGCAATTGGATGCTTTCATATGTCTGCTGTGACACGACGTCCTTCGACGGTTACGACGGTCTCGATCAAGACGGCGAAATTTGCCTTTTTTAATGTGGCAAGATTGGGGTTGCGATTAGGAAGCAATAGCGGATTTGACAACTTCGACGGGGCTGACGTCGAGCTTTTGCCAACTCGACGGTTGGGAGATTTACCTTTCCTGTTTGATGATCCGACGGTTACATGGAATGTGAGGACCTCGACGATGGAGCTTGTCGTCGAGGAAGATTTTTTTTACGGTGGAGATATTGTGAGGATTTCGACGATTGGGACTTGTCGTCGAGGAGGATTCTTTTTGACGATGGAGACATGCACAGGAATACCACGACACAGATCTGAGCAGCGGCCGGAGGTGCACCAAGTTCCCATGCGTTCTGTATAGGACAGCGGTAAGCAGCCGGAACGGCTGCATCTTGTTCGTCCAGGGGGGCACTTGTTAAGGATTATTTGGTGCTCCAAGCGCTATTGGCTTGGCAGACCCACTTATGTTACTAGCTTTGCTTGGCGGGCCCATATATAGCTGGTTTGCTCACCTACTTTTATATTCTTAGTTCGACATCTTCAATCTTACATTATAATCCTTAACATAATTACCAAAAAAGCTTTAAGTAATAATTTGGGCCAGGTTAACTATTAGTTTCCGATAAAGCAACATAAATAATATTCGAATATCTGGTTTATTTTTTCCGTTTACTTAAAAGTTTAAGGAGAAAAAAAAATCGATAGTTTTTATTTAACCTTAATATAATAACAAAGTTTTGCCCAAAATGCATTAATAAATATTAAACCTTTATCAAAAATAATCCTTATAAAAGCTTTATAATAATATTCAATTTTTCGATAAAATAGTTTTGCAAGCTTAACATTAATAACAATAATAACAATTATAAAAAAAAGTTTTATCTTTATAAATCGGTTTATTACTAAAATACCGTTAATCTTACGGCTTTAATATTAAACTAAAGGTAATTTAGTAATGAAATTTATAACTAGTTTTTTCATAAGGAATAAAGGTATAGGTAACGTCTGTAATTTATTATAAGGCCGGTAATATTTCGCTTTATTTCCGAAGCAAATAGCATAATTTTTAACGTAATTTCGTACGTCTTTCTTTAAGTTCGGCCAAAAGTATAATTATTTAATTCGTTACTAGGTTCTTTTTATGCCGAAATAGCTAGAAAAAAGATTATCATGGTACATTTCCAGAATTTGGTAATATACGGCTTTTTCGCTTGGGATATATTACTTAATTAATCCCTTAATACCGATATTTTATTAAAGATTTATCGGTATATCGTCCGCATATCCTTTTTAAATTTGTCTATATTCGGGGTTACGTTTTTAAATAATGCGAATAAATTTAAAAAATATTTTCGGAACTAGTAATTAGGCTAGATCTTATAACATTTCCGTAATCTCCAATTTGGTTAAACCTTAATTCGTTATCCGCACCCATTTATACATAACTACCTAAGTTAAAACCTTACGTTCCTCGGGCGTTTTTTCCGCGAAAATAACGTTGATTAATATTTTCGGCTCGAAATATATTAGGAATAACTTAAAATTTACCGCTAACCTTCTTTCGAACGTAAGCAGTAATATTAAGTTATCCGCCTTTTTTTATGTATAATTAAAACGTTTCGAAGTTAGATTAACCAGGTTTCGCTTTCCTAATTAATATCTAATTATAAAATCGAAAAATACAAGTATAATATATTACCGGGCTTATTTACCATTAAATTTCGGAATGCTTATAAAGCTCCGCAGGCTTAAATGGTTTAATATAACTTTTACGGTATATTTATTGACTTATAAATAATAACGCTAATATCGGAAAAACTCTACGATAACTATTATTTCCTAATCCGGCGTTACGTAATTTAGCTTTATATTATTAAACTTCTGCAACCAAACGCGATTAAGTGTTGCCTTTTTTTAATTATCTTTTTGTAATAAAGTTTTAAATAGAGCATATTTCGAGGCGTAGGATTTTACCAATTTTTTCTTTTTGTAGTCAAAATGTATTAAAAAAAGTATTTTATTAAATGTAGTTAAAAACTTCTTAAAAGCTCCTTTTACTGGCTTATCTAAAAAGCTTTGCCCTAATTTCCTTTTTAATACAAGCTTTTTAAAGTAACGAATTAAAAAAGCTGCAATCTGTAAAAACCTTTTAACAAAACGGCGGTAAAAAGTTATAAAAATTAATAAATTGTTATATGGTATAAATAAATTCGGCCTCCGGTTATTCCTAAATGGTTTTGACTTTGGCCGGGTTCATAAAAATTCCGTTCTTTAAAATTACGTATTTAAGGAATTTAACAAAAAGTTAATAAAATTAACTTTTAAAAAGTTTTATATAAAGGTTGGCATTTTACAACCTTCCAATTACCTTTCGTAAGTATTTCGTATAAAATTCCTTATTTGCCGAAAATATTTATATATTATTAAGATAGGCGATATAAAAATAATCAAAAATATATTAAAAGACTTTGTAAATATAAATTTGAAAAATAACAAAGGTATATGTTAATCTTATAAGTAAACCAAGAAATTTATAATGCCTATAACGTATACGCAACGCGGTTTTCTATTCGTTACTTTTCTTAATACTGATTCGATAATAAGTATCCTTAAAATCGATTTTGGAAAAACCTTAATCTTTACAATATAATTAAACAGTTCCGAAATATGTAAAAAGGTATAACGATACTTAACCGTTACCTTATTAAGTTTACGGTAGTTTATATATAAACGTAATTTTCTATATTTTTTAGCTACGAAAAGAATAAAGGTTTTAGTAAAACTAATTAATTCCTTAATTTTGCCGTAAGCTTTTATCTGTTCGATATGAACTTTTAACTCTTGTAATTCGCTATAAACCAAGAAATATATGGAAAAGTAAAAAAGTTTAATACTAAGTAAAAAGTTAATTACATAATCGGTTTTTTTTCAGTTACGTAAAATGTTTACATTATTAATATTAAAAGATTTTGCATAGTTTTAAATAGTTTCAAAAAATTCCTCGATATTCGTAAACTTTGTAAGCGAAATATCGTCGGATTCATCTTTATATATATTAATTTTGGTAGGGTAATAACGGCGTAATATGTTACCCGGTTTTTGCAAAACTTTAAGAAAGCTTTTGGTAAAGGTATTTCGGAAAATAAAGCATAAAAACCGTAGTACCATTAACTTAAAGCCGAACCGAAAAAAATACGTTAACCTGCTAATATTACTTGTAATAGTAAAATAAAACTTCCGTTCTTTTTTAAATTTCGATTAATAATAATATAAAAGCATTTAATTTAACGGGTAATATTTTTCTCGTTTCGAAATATAAATTTAATCCAACAAATTCCGTACGTAAAAATAAACATATTTTTAAATATATTTTTGCCAACAGTTCGATAAAAGGTTTGTACCAACTTATATTTTAAAATAAAAGTATAATTAATCAAATCGACAGCAGCGCAAAAATCCAAATTAATATTAATATATATAAGTGTCGGCAAAGTGTTGCAATTCTCTAGGCTGGGGGGGAGTCTCTTGGTTGCTGTCTCTGATCTGTTTTACAACTGAAATAGGAGCAGCTAGATATAGCTTTAGCTCCTTTGTCCTTGCAATCTTAAGGCCACAAACAGAACCCGTTTGTTCCCTTTCAACGCCCTAACAAAAATCCATCACAACTGCTGACAATAAAATATATTTTTCCTGGGGAAATAATTGTGCACAAAGTATAAAAGGTACGCGAAATAAAAACGAAAGGATAAAAATTAAGCTTAAGTTTAATTACTGTATTTAAATCTTTAGCCCGTTTTCTTGCTTTATTTTTTTACATTTAAAGAAAACGTTACTGTTAAAGTTAAAGGTTCGTTTTAGCTATAAAAGGTTAAGCTTTCGGTTTTAAGGTTCTATCGTTAACAAAATAATTGTAAGGCAGGTTAAAATTCGAATTCCTTTAACTTTTTCAAGGTTTTCGTTCTTTTTAATTATTACGGCTTTTTCGGTTAAAAGAAGGATTTTATTAAAGTTTTATATCAGTTTTATTATTAGAACAGTTTTGCTTAGTATCCGGGTTTTTATCGTTATTTTTTCGTTAACGCTTTTTGCTGGTGGTAAAATTGCGATTTTTTTATAGCATTTATTAAGAAGCCCCATCGTCGAGCCGTTAAATTTATCATATTATTTTATTTCTAAAATAAGTAATTTTCATATATTACGATGTTTTATTTAAGGGCTAAAAGTAACTTAACGTAATAAAATTTCGTCCGATTCTTTTTTAACTTTCAAGTAATTTGTTAGCTTTTTAATAATACAAAGTAGTAATCGAATTTTTAAGGATTCTGGCTTGGTTATTAACAGGCTTTCTTTAGGTTATCTGCTAATTTAGCCTTTAGGTTCCTTAATAATCGAATATGCAACTTCGTTTATGCTTTAAACGTTTTTTAATTTTTTATTAAACGTATATATTTCCTAATAGTTCCGAACTTAATTGGTATGCTAAAAAGTCGCTTATAATCTTATTCCATCTTATTTCGTACAAACAAAAATTTAGCTTAACGTCTCACACAAGCTCGTCGGACACTTTTTGGCATCTTCCAACAACCCACCCAAATAACTCAACCACAACACATCAAATCAAGCCCAATCAATCGAATACTTCTTTGCTAGCTGTATTTACAGCTTATTTCCATGTGTGCACATTATATCAAAGCCTGTTGTGGACGCTAGATTGCCATTCCTTCTTCTTAAACCGACCGCAACCGACTAACTGCAACAGCTGTTACTAGCAATTCTTTGCCACAACCTTTCTGCTGGTTAAAAGAACTTGTTCATCCTATATAGCAAGTATTTATCTTTCTGCGAAACGTTTGTTTTAATCATTTAGTTGCGTAGGTATCGAATTGCTGCGAAATCAAGCCCGATACGCCCTGCCATACGTTTCGCGAGACGCCCTGCGAGACGCTCCGCGAGACGCCCCGCACGGACCCCCCAACATGCCCCCCAACGCGCTTCCACCACGCTCCCAACGCGTCCTATAACACGTTCTCCGACGTATATCTTCAACGTATTGAAGCCGGACAAGAAATGCTCGCGTATTTAGGTTAAGGATTCGGTCGAGAATAGTTATCTAGTCGGTCGGCTTTGGGTCGTACGAAATGGGGGAAATATTAGCTTAGACGCGTTAGGCGCTGGTCGGTTGCAGAAGGGCTAGCAGGAATGAATGGCAATATGGCGTCGTAACAAGCGTTGATATAATGTGCACACATGGAAATAAGCTGTAGATACAGCTAGCAAAGAAGTATTCGATTGATTGGGCTTGATTTGATGTGTTGTGGTTGAGTTATTTGGGTGGGTTGTTGGAAGATGCCAAAAAGTATCCGACGAGCTTGTGTGTCCGACGAGCTTGTGTGTCCGACGAGCTTGTGTAGGACGTTATCCTTTTCGGAATTTATATAACGAATATTTAAAGATTGCCTCGTATTTTTCGATCCAGGATTCCTATTTAACGTAGTAAAACCGAAAGGATAACTTGTCGTATTTAAATTAGATATGCTTTCTTAAATTTATATTTCATTCCGACTTCGAATCGTTTAACGTTCGTCTATAACTTAAAATAAATATATTTAAATTTATTTTTTGGAATTAAATAAATCGTCCGAATTATAAAATAAAAGGTTATCCCTTTAACGAATAAATAGTCGATTTTTCTTAAAGGTCTTTAATAAACGGGCCACTTTCTTCGTTAACGTGGCTAGTTTAAAGCGCTTACGTCGATTGAAGTGGAGTGGGGTGCAGGAATGGGTGCAGCTATGCTGCAGCAGCCACTGCAGCAGCTATTGCCAGCTACTGCAGCTACTATTACCAGCCACTGCACGTACTATTGCAGCCACAGTTTCTAGCTACTTCCATCTGCTTTACCGCTGGGCATCTCGGCAATCTACTCGGCTATGGCAGTAGGTCAGCGATGGTCTATAAATTGCTGCTAACTTGACAATTCTTATATGCAGTTTCTTATAGCATTAATAGCTCCAGAAATAATTCAAAAATCCTATCATTTTTCCCAAGCACTAATCAAGATATTCTGCGTACAGCAACTTCGATAAGCCCTGTCCCAATTTATTTGGCTGCTAAGGAAAGGATACTGGCTTTTGTTAGCTGTCGACGGACCTCGATCTTTTAAGGAAAACTTTTTTTAATTAATTTATATGCAGAATTCTTTTAATCGGCTGCTTTTAGGATTTCTTATTATTTTCTTTTTGTTTCGTTTTTAGTTCGGGAATAGGTTCCAAGGTTTAAATGGTTATTTTTGTCTTTTCAAGCATTTTAATCGGGACGATTCTAACAGCTTCCCATACATTTTTCTGTTAGAAAAGTTTATAGCTATCCCGCCGTTATAATCAGCCAATTACGTTAACTATAACCATTTATTTTCAGCCAGCTATTGCCTTGCCGTTAACAATAGCCCATTTCAGTTAATCTTTTATCAGCAACGTCGTTTAAAATGGGTTAATTTCGTCCTAATTAAAATAATCCCGATAGTTCTGCATACGATTTTCTGTACAAATATGTTTTTTCGGTCCGCTGTTAATTATGGCTAGCGACAGCCTAGCTAATAAAGTCATCGCCGTTAACGCCGTTATTAAAAACTCGTCAGTAATTGCAGCCAGCTAGCTTCCATTAGCTGCATCGCCGGGATAGTCATTTTCCTGTTAATTAGGTCGAATTAAACAAGTTCGCATATATTCTTTGCCGAAACCTACAGCTAAGTCGACGGAACTGGTTATCTTGTCGTCGATCAGGTCATTTCAGACAGTTCTTTATATAATTCCTTAGCCGATACGTCTTATCCTTCCATTCGAAGTAGCAGTTAACCATTGTTACCGAAACCACTAAAAGTCGTCGAGAACCTTGCTTCTAAATCATCGATTTCTAAACCCGATCATTAACTTACTGTTATTGCAAATATAAACCGAGCGACGTATAGCAAAGTAAAAGATAGTTTTAATCCGAGGATTGCATATAACTTTAAATAAAATTTGGAAGTTTTAAAATTAGTACCCGTTACGGCAATCTGGTAAACGGTAACGTGCATATCTTCCGGCTGCATATTATTTTGATTAGATTTGGACATAGTTTAAACTTAAATAAAACAAAAAAATTAAGTAACGGTCGGAAAAAAACGTAAGTTAAAAAGGATAAGTATTAATCAATTAGTTTTGTATAAATTCGAAACTTAAAAGTACCAGAATATCTTATATATTACCGGCTTATAGTGGGCGAAACTTTAAAAGGTCCTCAAAACTCTTAAATCAAAAAAAGCAAAGCTTTTAAATGAGGTTTAAGGAGGCCCGGTTAAGGAAGGTCCCTTTAGGGACCGATTTTATGGATTTGTATGGGGATTTGCATAGCAGAAGATAATGCAAAATATCCCGATTTTTTTTTCTGACCCCTTAAGCCTAGGATTAGTTTTGTTATTTTGCAGCGTCGTTAGGAGCTTTCTGTTGCAAAAAAGGAGGATTAAAGTGGAGTAGGGTGCAGGAATGGATGCAGCTATGCTGCAGCAGCCATTGCAGCAGTTATTGCCAGCTACTGCAGCTGCTATTGCCAGCCACTGCAAGTACTATTGCAGCTATAGTTTTTAGCTACTTTTATCTGCTTTACCGCTAGGCATTTCGGCAATTTACTTGGCTATAGCAGTAGGTCAGCGATGGTCTATAAATTACTATTAACCTAACAATTCTTATATGCAGTTTCTTATAACATTAATAGCTTTAAAAATAGTTAAAAAGTTTTATTATTTTTCCCAAATACTGGTCAAAATGTTTTGCGTCTAGCAACTTCGATAAACCCTATCCTAATTCATTTAGCTGCCAAAGAGAAAATACTGGCTTTTGTTAGCTGTCGACGGACCTCGATTTTCCAAAAAGGCTTTTTTTAGTTGATTTATTTGCAGAATTCTTTTAATCGGCTGTTTCCAAAATTTTTTACTATCTTCTTTTTATTTCGTTTGTAATTCGGGGATAAGTTCTAAGGTCCAAATAGTTGTTTTTATCTTTTTAAGCATTTTGTTCGGGACGATTCTAATAGCTTCCCATACATTTTTCTGTTTAAAACGTTTACAGCTACCCCGCCGCTATAATCAATTAGCTACGTTAACCACAGCCATTTATTTTTCAGCCAGTTATTGCCTCGCCGTCAATAACAGCCTATTTCAGTTAGTCTTTTATCAGCAACGTCGTTCAAAATAAGTTGATTTCGTCCTAATCAAAATAATCCCAATAATTCTGTATACGATTTTCTGTACAGATACGTCTTTTCGGTCTGTTATTGGCCATGGTTAGCGACAGCCTAGTTAGCAAAGTCATCGCCGTCAACGCCGCTATCAAAAATTTGTCAATAATTGCAGCCAGCTAGCTTCTATTAGCTGCATCGCCGGGATAGTTATTTTCTTATGAATTGGGTCGAATTAAACAAGTTCGCATATATTTTTTGCCGAGACCTACAGCTGAGTCGACGGGACTGGTTATCTTGTCGTCGATCAGGTGGTTTTAGACAGTTTTCCATATAATTCCTTAGCCGATATGTCTTATCCTTTTATTCGAAATAGCAGCTAACCATTATTACCGAAGCTACTGAAAGTCGTCGAGAACCTTGATTTTAAATTATCGATTTCTAAACCCGATTATTAACTTACCATTATTACGAATATAGACCGAATGACGTATAGCAAAGCAGAAAATAATTTTAATCCGAAGATTATATAACGTGCCAGACAAGCTCGCGAGCCGGACAAGCTCGCGAGCCAATTTTTGGCACCTCGCAACAACCAACCCAAATAACTCAACCACAACACATCAAATTGATTCTAATTAATCGTATTCTTTTTCGCAGACCGTATCTACAACTTCTGAACAAGTGCACGCATTATATCAAAGCTTGTTGCGGACGCCATATTGCCATCTCTTCCTGCCAACCCGCCCGCAACCGCCCAACTTCAGTAGCTGTTAGCAGCAATTCTTTGCCATAACATTTCTGCTGGTTAAAAGAATTTATTCATTCTATATAGCAAGGATTCATCTTTCTGGGGAACGTTTGTTTTAATCGTATAATTACGTAGGTCTCGAGTTATTGCGAAATCAAGCCCGATACGCGCTGCCATACGTTCTGCCATACGCCCCGCGAGACGTCCCGCGAAACGCCCCGCCCGGCCCCCCCATGCCCCCCAACGCGCTTTTAACGTACTTTTAACGCTTCCTATAACATGTTCTCCGGCATATATCTTCAGCGTATTAAAGCCGGATAAGAAATGCTTGCGTATTTGGGTTAAGGATTCGGTCGACAATAGTTATGCAGTCGGTCGGCTTTGGCTTATACGAAATGGGGGTAATATTAGCTTGGACGCGTTAGAAGTTGGACGGTTGCGGGCTGGTTGCAAAGAAGGAATGGCAATATGGCGTCCGCAACAAGCCTTGATATAATGCGTGCACTCGTCGAGAAGTTGTAGATACGGTCTGCGAAAGAGAATACGATTGATTAGAATCAATTTGATGTGTTGTAGTTGAGTTATTTGGGTTGGTTGTTGCGAGGTGCCAAAATTAGCTCGCGAGCTTGTCCGGCTCGCGAGCTTGTCTGGCACGTTATAACTTTGGATAAAATTTGGGAATTTTAAGATTGGTACCTGTTACGGCAGTCTGGTAAACGGTAACGTGCATATTTTCTGGTTGCATATTATTTTGATTAAATTTGGACATAATTTAAACTTAAATAAAACAGAAAAATTAGGCAGCGATCGGAAAAAAGCGTAGGTTAAAAAAGATAAGTATTAATCAATTAGTTTTATATGGATTTAAAGGTTAAAAGTACTAAAATATCTTATATATTACCGGTTTATGGTAGGCAAAGCTTTAAAGGATTTTAAGAACGCCTAAATTAATAAAGATAAAGCTTCCAAATAAGGTTTAGGGAGGTCCGGTTAAGGGAAGTCCCTTTAGGAACCGATTTTATAGATTTATATAAGGATTTGTATAGCAAAGGATAATGCAAGGTACCCCGATTTTTTTTTTCTGACCCCCCAAGCCTGGGATTGGTTTTGTTGTTTTGCAGCGTCGTCAGAAACCTTCCGCTGCAAAAAGGGAGGATTAAAGTGGAGTGGAGTGCAGAAATGGATGCAGCTATGCTGTAGCAGCTATTGCAGCAGCTATTGCCAACTACTGCAGCTGCTATTGCCAGTCACTGCAAGTACTATTGCAGCCACAGTTTCTAGCTACTTCCATCTGCTTTACCGCTAGGCATTTCGGCAATTTACTCGGCTATGGCAGTAGGTCAGCGATGGTCTATAAATTGCTGCTAACCTAACAACTCTTGTATGCAGTTTGTTATAGCATCAATGGCTCCAAAAATAGCTAAAAAGTCCCATCATTCTTTCCAAGCACTAATCAAAATATTTTGCGTACAGCAACTTCGATGAGCCCTGTCCCAATTCACGATGTTGCTCTATCTTTTTATCATAACGTTCTTTTTATTTTTGCGCCCGATTTCTAGATGTCGTAAAGTTTTAATTATTTAAAAGTATATGCTAAGTTTTTAAATAAGGGCCCGTAGACGTAATAGCCGAATTTCGTTAATGTTTCTGGCTGCTTTCGCCAGGGTTTATATAATAGCTTTCCGAAAAGCCTTAAAAACAAGATTCGGCTATTATGTTATTAAAAAGTATAATTATGAAGGTATCAAGTGATATAATTGCTATAATTAAGGTTATAAGTAACTCTAGGTTAGAAAAGTTTAAGTTGTTACGGTAAGGCTTAAGTTAAGTGTAACCAGTTTATTGCTATAGGGTAAAGTCAGAACAGAACAGACTTTTCTTCTTTTATAAGGATACATAGGGACTTAAGGCCCTTATATAGAATAAAGGCAGTAAGGGGTTCAAATAAAAAGGGTAAGTTACGTAAGGTATGCTAGCCCCAGGCTACTAGGCCTGCTGTAACAAATCCAGATTTGATGTTATCGGACGTTATAGTAGCTTGGAACGCGTCGTAGAAGCCGGCGAGAAAATCTTCTTTAGTAATGTGGGTATGATGGCGTCGCATTAAGTTTTCGATATACCGCGAATAAGCGCGTTTTAAAATAGAAAAACAAGATACATTAAACGGTTAAAGCCGATGCGAAAAATTCGCGGGTATATAAAGCGTAATAATGTTGTTATAGCGCAGTACTTTTCGAATTTTATCGAATGGTGGTTTTCGTAGCCGTCGAGGATAAGAAGACGTTTCGAACCTTTCGTACGCGTCCGAGTATGTTTGTTAAAATTCTGGACTTGTTCGAAACCTAATTTATTTGTTTTTTAGCTATTATTATTCCATGCGATTTTTTAATCGGCTGCTAGCAATAGGTTATCGCGGTGCCAGGACCTAAGATAATTTTTCCTCGCTATGATAACAAATGGCGGTATAGCTTAACTTTAGAAATTAACAGCCTGGATAATTATAACTTATCTTTATTTCCTTATTGCATTTGTTTAAGCTTTTTACGTCTTTTAGTATTTTAATTATCATGCCCGTTGCTATAAGAAGCCTTATTAAGAATCCAGTCTCGTCGAAGTTGTAGATATCCTTTTTTACGATGCCGTACTTCGCGATTGTAGCCCGAATAAGCTCGAATTATTTGCGAAATATTTTTGGATTTTCAGATAGGATCCGTTAATAATCGATTTTCCGATTTAAACGCGTTTGAAGTTTTTGTTGCTGTTTAATAAAGTTCGACGCCTATTTGATTTTAACGCGTTCTACAACGCGTTGAGCAAGTAGTATCTTAGCTATATCTTTAACGTGCTGAAGCCGAATAGGAAACGTTTGCGTATTAAGGTCGAGGATACGGCCGATAATGGATTTTTTTTCAGTCGGCGTCAATTTTCGCCAATTGGCAATATAATCGCCTTAGGAAGGTGTACCGGTATATCGTTTATATAAAGTAGATCGGAGAACTTTATAGATAGAACTAAGCTTCGCATAACTAAGTTTCGGATTTCGTTTTTTAGCCTGAACGGCTAGGTTTATTCTCGCTGTTTTTGTAAGCCGCTCCATGATATTGGTATTGAGAAATGGACAATTGAAGTTGGGTAATTGGGATCTGTAGAAAACCATCCGGAATGCTTATCTGAGACGCTATATCTTTAAAGCTGAAGTATATTTATATAACCGTTTTTCTAAGTCCGCACTTTTTTAGCAAAACTATACAAAATTTACTACACTTATCTAACGTATAAAGACGGCGTTATAATACTTAATCGGAAACCTTAACAAGCGTACCTGCGAATATATCATTATATAGCTTACGCTATAACAGCTGCCGCTATAAAAAAGAATAAAACTTTCAAAAATCAAGTCCTAAAATATGGATTAGTTATTTCGTCGGTTCCTGATTTACGAATATTTACAAAATTTGGAACTTACTAACTAATAAGGTTATTGCTATTCAAAACGTATATTTTAACGAAAATATTATCTTTTTAGATAATGTTCAAAACCTAAAAAACGACCTTTTGCATATTATAAAAGCAAAGCTTTAAAAGTTACTCCAATAAATAGATATACCTAATTCAGTAAATAACCACCTGATATATATATATATATATAACTGAAAACTTAAGCTGAATAACTTGGTTACTAACTAAATAGGAAAAATAATTCTAGAAAGGTACTAACGTAAAAGGCATATAAATTCGGAAAAAAATATATCTATTTGCGAAAGGTTAATTACTTTTATATAACTGTTATATTCTAGCCATTTTTATCCCTTAATCTATTACCTCCGCTAGCGTTTACTTTAATAACTGTTGCGATTATGACGCGGACGGAAAGAATGATGGTAACCTTAAATTCTCTTTATATTATTTATCTTAAAATAATGGTGAAAAGTAAAGGTACTTTACGGGTCATAAGCTTAAGCCCTCCGTATTTTTCGTACTAAAAAGGTATTATTCGAAACGAATATAAGGTATAAAAAGCCGCATTTAATGCAAAACGTTTAGCCTTTTTTGTCAATACGTATGATAACCGGCCGGTAAATTACAGAAGTTTAAGGAAATTAGTTACCCAAAATATGTATTATTTTAATCGGAAAGGTTGTAATACTTTTATATACAAAAAAGTATTTATGTCGCTAAACTAGATGCATAGACGCGATTTACCGGTACCGCTATAAGGCTATAAAAAGCTAAATATATATCCGTTAAAAGAAATATTTTATAAAGCTAAAAAGGTTTACTTATAAAGTTATGAAAATGTAATCTTGGAAAGCCGTTATTTATTTATTTTTATTAAAGGGAAATAGGTTTTAAGTTATATATAATATACTTTTAAAAGTTCAACAAGTATAATTAGTTGTAAAAATATAAGGTGCGTTTCGTCGTACGAAGTAATTAATAGCTTAAAAACGCTTATGGCGATATATACGTATTTATACTAGCTAGAAGGTCGTTTTGAATCTTAATTGTTATTATAGTTAAGTTTATCTTAAAGCTTAAATAGTATAACGTTATAAACGCGTTTGTTAACGTTAATTTACCTTACGAAATATATATAAAAACGCCTTTAAAGTATCTATAACGTAGCAAAATCTTTCTAAGTTAAGAAGACTTTATATAAACTAAGAGAATTATCTTTATTATACCAAAAAAACCTTATTAAAATACTCACAAAATTAGGACTTCGCTCCGTTTTTTTACGAATATTATCGTTTTATTCATTAAGAGATATTTATCTTCTTTTTTATAAACGATATTATTACAATATACCGCAAAAAAGATTAGGACTTCGTCGATCAGTTAATCTACTAAATTAGGAAACGGTATACTTTATAAAATGTGAAGACCTATAATAATTCCTCAGCATCAAAGTAATTAAAAATAAAGTTAAAAGAACAATCTAGCTATTTTAATCCGACTTTATAAATAAACTGGTTAATCTCATTCTAAAAAAAGGTTAAATAACTTTCTAGAGACGTTTATAACGAACGTCGAACTATTGCCGAATTTTAATCTAGCTCATCCAGGTTCCGTTAACAGATACTAGAAAAAAATCGGTTTCATCCTATACATAACAGTTAATACATAACTTAATATAACTTTTACGGTATCTCGATTTGCCCGATTTAATATGAACTCTAGCAACGCGTATTATAACGCTACTAATCGAATTTTATTATACCTAATCAGGATTAAAGCGTTATCGTTGTAATTCGAGGGCAGAAATTTATTAAATACTTGGAACGATATTTCCTTTACAGATAATACAATCGAACGAAAAAGTTTTTAAACTTACGTTATAAGTTATTTAAAAAAGTGATAAGATAGGAGGTTAATAAGCGAAATATAATAATTACTTTTATAATAAAAGCGGAATTGTCATCCTTTGCACAAGCTATAAAAAAAGCTTTATTTAGTTTTCGATTAATTAAAAAGTTAGGGGTTAGTTAAATGCTAGACCGTTAAATATGTAATAGGATAATTAATAAACGATATAGCTTATTAACGTCGACGTCGCTCTGTTGCAGACGAAATTACGGTATATGGATATATAAAATTATTGGCTACGAAAAACCGCAAAAAGGGAGATAATTAAAGTGGATTATATACCTATGGGCGATATGCTGGCTAATGGGCTTAACCAAGGCCTTGATACGTAAACTCTTTAAGCATTTTAGAAAGTAGCTAAGATTAGTAGATATTACGGAAGTTTTCGATAGGCGGAGGAATAACCTGCGAGTGAGTTCAGAGGAGGAATTAGCCGATTAGGAGGATATAATCGCCAGAAGAGAGGTGGAATGGAAAGCTGTGGCTTTAGAAAGTAAAGAAGTGAAATAACTAACGCCATAACTGCGTTAAGGCGTTAAAGGTGTGTGTCAGCTAACAGGGAGTGCACTAGCACCTTATATACGGAAAGGCTTCCTTTGATCAGAACATATAGGTTCCGTAACTAGATTTCATAAAAAGAGGAGTGCGCGTTTTAGAGCGTCTGTAGCTAGGTATCTAATACAACACAACTGATGTCCCCTATATCTGAAATAATTTTCTACTACCTCGCTATCCATTTATTAAATCTTTTAACGGCCTTCGGAGCTTGCTTTAATCGTTTTCGTATTTGCGTTTGTTATTTATAAACAATCGACTGTTGTAGACCTTTCCGAATTATTACACTTTGGCGTATTAGCTCCTAAAGTTGTTATCTGGGCTTAAGCAGGACTATTTGATCGATAGAAAACCGCTGTTAAAAACCTACTTTATAAGTTCGTTAAAATTCATTTAGAAAGTTTCGTATTTTCGGTTTAGGTAGGTGTAAGTCGTAAAGTTTTGATTATAAGCTTGTCTGCCTTCGGTCGTTATTTCGAAGGTATTTGTTGGACGGCCAGTAGGATCGACTTTTTCGGTTTATATAGTTTCTTCAGAACAGGAACTAACTGCTTACGTCTTTATCCGACGAACTAATCTCTTCAAATAAAGAGTAATAACGGGCGCTATAGGTTTAAAGAGCTATAGAAAATTCTGATCAAGATTAATATGGTCCCATAGATTATATTCCTTGGCTTTAGTTTTGAATTTGTTCTTGAATTTGTTCTAATTCTTAGAACCATTATAGATAACTGCGGACGCCGACGGTACGGTCGTTATTGTAGCTAATAAAATGTATAGATAATTACTATTGTTGTACAGCCTATATCGTCTTAGCAACAGTTGATCGATTTGTAAATAACGCAAATTAAGCGAATAAGATTTTCAATTGTCAGATATAGAGGATATTAGTTCTGCTGTATTAATTGGCTAGTTGCGTGCATTCTCGTAACGCGTATTAATTTTTAAAGTAGTTTAGCCACGGGTCATATATTTTTCAATCAGAGGAACCTTTCCGTATATGGGGTGCTAGTGCACCCCCTGCTAGCTGACAGAAGCTGCAAAGCAGACCAAGATTGAAGAGAAGCATCGAAAGGATCAGGGGAAGAAACAGAAGCAAGTTAAAAAGCGGGAGGGAGAAGATGTAATAGTCAGTAGTCCAAAGCGGCAGAAGGTGGTGGTCGGACGAAATAGACGTCATATTGCAAGACCAAAGCGGTATTTAGAGTAGAAATTGGTTTAATTAATTCAATGGAATTTGTCGATTCTAACTCTAAAGCTTAGACTTATAATAGCTAGAATTGAGGGAGATGTTCTATATTAAAGTTGATAGGTTAATATGTGGAGGGGTTGTGCATTTGGTGTCCGGGTGCATTTGGTGTCCGGGTGCATTTGGTGTCCGGGTGCATTTGGTGCCGCTTACGTTATTACGTAAGGTTTGCCTTACCTCATTAAAATCAGGCCCTATTTTTGAGAAATAGCTACGCCGTAGACGCAGCCGGAGCTAAGGCTCTGAAAAAACATGGTAGCTCCAGGTATCCGGCAACCCAATTAGAACAAGACCCACAAAAACACACTTTCCTCAAAAATACGGCCTGATGTCAAGTTGTAAATTTTTGGGCTCAATTGTACCGTTTCTATACAAATTTTCGAAAATCTATTTTGGAGACTCGCGAATAAAACAATAATAAATATTATTGATAAAATGACTAAAACTATTATTACATACAGCTTTAAGAAGGCTTTTTAACCATATATATACCTTTACAATCGGCGTTGTTTTGGTAAAGATATTAAAGATCTAAGTTAAAATTCTCAATTACACTGAACTTTCCAACCGGGACGCCCTCATAACTGCGACAACGCAATTACCGTATATATCATTAAGCCATGGACCTTCCAAGGGTAACTCAGTATGGGAGAAGCCCGTCTAGCTATTCTTTTATCCATACGGGTTGTGGTTATTGCGTCGGAGCAAGGAGGGCGTTCCGGACTTAATTAACCCCAACCTTCTCATAGCTGCGACGCAATAACCACAACCCGTACGCCCGAAAAAATTGACATACGGACTTTCCACATACAGAATACTACGGTATGAGGCAAAAGTTTTAAAACACTGCCATGTAGCTATGGGCCGCGCTAGTAACCACGCTATCTAAATTAGGTGTAGCTTTTATATAAGCTAACCCTCCATATAGGACAATAATTACAACGCGTTTCCAACCCCGATAAAAGCCCGAATTAAAGCTATTTACTGCAAAAGGACCCGTTTTTTATTATTATTAGCTAATATAAAAGCTACCGAAGCCTTTCCGGCAATTCCAATATGCTTTAAGCGGTCGAAAAGCCCTTATACTAAGCATTTTACTACCGAATAACGCGAACGAATGTGGACTTTACACTTAGACGCCCGTATAAATTATAGGTAAATTAAGGACGTTACCGGCTCTATTAAATTATAAATACAGAACGCTTATACAGCTATCCAAGCCGTCCCGAAGTTTTATAAAAACCGCTCCCGCGATATAAGCGACAAACAAAAGGAAAAACTGGTTAAATTCGTATACGCTTCGAAGGTTAACCGCCGGATAAGCTAGCTCGAGCTTTCTTAACGGCTATTTATGGGCGCCTTCGGGATATACGTTATTCGGGAAACCTTCCGCCGCTTCGAATTTCGACGTCGTATTACTTGCCGCAAGCTACCTTTATCCGAAACTAACAAGGCAAAACAGTTTACTTAAGCCTTCGAAAACGTTAATTAAACCTTTAAAGATTAATACCGGATTATATAATCGGACGAAACCTGGATAATAAAAGAATATTGAAATAATACATAATATGCCGCGCGGGCGAAAAATAAAACGAAACTTATATCGTAGAAAAATATCAACGTAAAAACGGTTAAAGATTTTAGAGTTGCTTTTCTAGTACAACCGGCAAAGGGCCTAAAGTCTTTTGGGAAAAGGACTGGGATAAAATTAACGCCGAAACGTATCAAAAGCATACAATTTCTATGATCGACCGATGGTTTCAAATCAACAAATAATATCTTTATCGCTGCGAGTTCATATTCATGCATAACGGCACTCCGGATTATACAGCAAAAGCTTCGAAGCAAAAACTAATCGAGCGCCATATCCCCGTCATGGCCTAACCTTCATATTCGCCCGACCTTAACCTAATCGAGGCCGTATGGAACTGGATAAAGAATTATATTGAAAACAGATAGGGACTAGAAAAAAATCCCTTATACGATAATCTTCGCAAATACGTTAACGAAGCTTGGAAAGTAATCCCTGAAAAGTAATTATTGAACCTGATTAAGGAAATACTTACGCGTTATGAAGCTGTTATCGACGTTCAGGGCGGTCATACAAAACATTAAGTTATTTATTCTGTATTATCTTATAAGCTACCGTCTTTAGCCGTCACTATAACAGCTGCAACGCTCGTTATTTACTTTATATATATTACGTATAGCTTTACATGTTGCTGATGAGAATTATAAGAGGGTTACTAAGCATCTTGGCGAATGTGCACTAATCCAAGGTTGGTTATTACTAGGTGGGCCTCCTGACCCACGTACCTAGCAGTGTTTTTAAACTTACCCATACAGTAAAAGCAAAAAAAAAAAAAGGCACACTTTTAATCCACCCACTTAGAGCTGCAATATAACAACAGAAATCAACAGTTATTTTGCAATTGCAATTGCAATTAGGCTTATTTTAGCTATCTGTTAATTCGTCTGCCTTTAACCTCGATTATCTCCTTCCAGCGTTAATGCATATCAGCGAAGACCCTGTTGATCGTATTTATCTACACCTTTACCCACCTCTTTTCTGCTAACAGACGTAACTTTCTGATATTAACGTAAGGCCTTCGTTTGATGTGATCTTTGACGACGTTTGCGATCTTACGAGACTTTATAAGGGGAGTTTCGGGGAAGTAGTAAGCGTTAAGCAACGCGGTAATCCCTTCCTGGCGTTTCTATTTAACAGCTTCTTTGTAGGTATGTGCCCTATCGCCATTTTCCCGTAAGATAAAATCGTCCCCCTTAAAGGCCTTAATATCCTTAATAACCTCGCTTATTACAGCCTTTTAGGTCCTAAAATCCATTTTGCCATTATCGTTCGAAGGAACCTTATATTAATATAGCTTTAATTTGTAGTTAACGCTAATTACAACAACGTAATAGATGAAGGTTTAATCCTAAGGCATCTTTTTTTCGAAGATATTGCCATTTTCAAGCGATGGGGTTTATATACGGTTTCAGATATAATAACAAGCATGTTAAAGTATATATTTTTAGCTATTTTCCAATCTATATCAAGGCGACGCTTTTTATTTTACTTTATAATAATCTACTACCTGTATATGTATTTCGGCTTCCAGTATAAATGGCTCTTTTTTTCGGGCTAAAGGTTAAAGTGCTATTCGTTAATAGAAAAACCTTCGTCTGCTATTTAGGGCTATTTTAATTTGCAAGCCGATATTTAATTTTCACCTTTTCGAGCTGTTGTTTTTCTGTAAAAGCGTTGCTGCCAGGCTTTTTTATTTCGATTCGACCGTGCCAATTGTACCATTTCGCCATATGGTGCTTTAAGGTCTTCTTTGAAGCTTCGGTATTAACGCCGGCGTTATAGGCAGTATCGATTTAGGAGCTTCGAAAAGCTTTATACATTATAGGATCTCCGCGTTCGTCAAGGTTTTCGAGGAAGTCGTCTAAAGCTTCGGCATCGTTGCGGGTAAATAAAGCGTTTCTTCCGCGTTGTTCTTTAAGTTTGGGGTCATGGTTGTAGCGGCGGGCGTCAGGATCGCTGCATTTTTTATATTCTTCAAGCTCTTCGAAATCGCTCTCTAAATCGGACTCTTCGATATTATCAAGCCTAAAGCTTAACATACGGAAAGCGCTTCGCTTTAATACTTCAAAATAATCGCAAACCTGTTATATATTCACTTTAATTGTTGCGCCACGGCCTAAAAGGTTGTAATGCTTCAGGAATTCGATAACACCTCTAACTTTCGCCCGTCTAGGGGTATCATATTCGCTGTCGTCTAACTCTCGTCGCATTGCGATACGGAAAAAACTGACCAGATATTCGGAAAGAGCGACATCTTGCGAAAAGAATGATATTTTTCTCAATTTAATTGTTAGCGTTGTTGCTGATTTAATTGGGAGTTACAAAACGTTGCATCTACGCGAATTGGTGGAAATGAAGGGACTGCAAGTGGGCCTAAAAGTGGGCCATTTTTTTTGGCTTTCTCTGCCATAACACCGTAGTATACTAAAGAAGCCCGGTGCACGATGGTGCGACCGGTAGTTGTTGCGTCGTAGCAAAAAGGGCGTTCCGGACTCAATTGACCCCAACTTTCTCATAGCTGCGACGCAACAACCATAACCCGTACGCCCGAAAAAATTGACATCCGGACTTTCTCCATACAGAATATACTAGAGAAGCCCGGTGCACGATGGTACGACCGGTGGTTGTTGCTCGCAATGATGAGGGCGTTGCGGGCGCCCATTTCCCAGGCCTAAACGTGGCCGTATTGGCTACAATTGGCCCCCGAAAAAATTTAAAAAATTCCTACATGCATATTAGCTTATATTTGGTCCGTACATCCGGTTTGATACTCAACAGCATTACATTACTTGCGTAACAATTTCTTTTTATTCGAATCTTTGGATTCTTTGAAAGAAATGGAAGGAAAATTGATGATTTTGGGGGTGACGGTGCAAATGAGACCCCTGTTCGCACAACGTGATCTCAGGCCTCGCTGGCTAGTTATGGGAATACGGCATTTGATTGGTTAATTTCTAACGTCTTGGCACAGTACATTGAAAAACTTTGAGAAAATTGGGGAACTAGCCAGCGAGACCTGAGCTAGCTGAGGTAAGGTTTGCCAAGTGTTTGGGAGCCAATAGGCTCACGGGTACCCGTGACCCTATTAATTCCACGGTCCCCTGCCGATTCACCCAACTTCTAACTTCTAAAAGTGCACACAGCGTCAAACACCACGCAACAACACGCATAATCTTGCCACTATACGCATCTGGCTAAACTTGATTACCCACACTCTGAAATCGGACCACACATTTTAAAGCCTTCGGCACCGCGTCATGAGTGCTGCATTGTTTCATCAACTCCGCATTCGATAAAGCCGTCATGGCAGTCTCATACTTTGAGTACAGCTTCGCAATAAGCAGCTTGATTTCCATTGTAGCAAGTGCTTTCCCCAAGCAGATCCTCCCACCGTGTCCAAACGGGATAAGTTGGGCGTAACGCATCCCCAACGTCAGCTCGTCCGCTTCCAACCATCTTTCAGGAGCGAAGCGGTCAGGATCTGGGAAGGTCTTTTCGTCTCGGTGTAGAGAAAGGACGGAAGTGGTGACTATGGTACCTTCTGGGAGATGAACTCCCGACAAGGTATGTCCTCCTTGGGGAACAGTTCGCTCGGCTCGTCCACTAGAAGCCGGGTGCAGGCGGTACACCTCACACAGGCAAGCTTCCAGTGATGGAACCTGCCTGTTGATGTTGGAGAAAGATGCGTGGCCATCCTCCTGTAGGGGTAAGGCACACAGCTCCTCGCGTATCCTCCGCTGCCACTGCGGTGTCTCCGTCAATCTCCAGATTAAATACGTAGCCGTCACCGCGACCGTACCCTCGGCAGCATTGATGTTATCCAGGACCTCAGCGGCGGCATACTGGTGGTAAAGTGGCTTTTTTAGCCCACCACCCTCGTGGATCACTAATAGATGTCGAAGGAGAGAATGTGAGTTGGATAGATGAGACCCGTTCATTGCCGCCACCGAAACGCGTCTCTGGCACCAGGATGCCAGCTTCTCATCTGCCAGGAGGTAGCCCAGGCGCGGACTCAGCCTCCCCAAAGTGGTTGCAACATATTTGTAGAGTTTGGGGCAGCGGATGCGGAATGGGTCGATGAACTGTAGGTGTTTCAGCTCCATGAGGAGGTCGCGTTCCGGACACACACGCTCCACGGCATGAGTGCTGTGGTCGGATCCAAGGGTCAAAATAGGTGATGATGTCCAGCGCATACCAATCAGTCAGGCTGTATACATCAACCTCGTGACCTGGCTGGATCTGTTCCAGAACGGTCTGAGAGCGTTCCTGGACATGATGTTCAATCTCTGGAAGCTTGTATATGGTGGAGGCCTGGTAGAAGGCCGAGATTAATCTGCGCTTTGCACGATGTTCTTCGTAGGGTTTCGTCGCAAATACGGACCGCATATTGTATCCCATGAAGTTGTCAAAGTAGTCACTCTTTGCCCATCTATGCGTGGTTCCGTAGACGTCCTTTGTAGCTTCCAGCGTAGCTACCGAGACTTCATTCGGGGAGATACAGACCACCGGACCGTATCGGGAGTGCCATTTGCAAATCTGGTCGTTCCGGCTATACGAGAAATCATAGAATCCCAGGTGAAGACTTGAGACTTTGGACAGCCAAGGCCCAGGGACATGGCACAGCCGTCCAAGAAGAAGAGGACGAAAGATGAAACCGTAGGCGACTACGGAAAGAATTACCATGCCCATGATGGGCAAGGTGTCTAACATTGGCGGGTAGCCTTGCGTGAGAGCAACCGCCGAAGTGAACATTGCTCGAACAAGCTGTCCAAGAGAAGGGTCTGATGGTATTTGTTATCAACGAGTCAGACGGCTGGAGGTTCTGTTGCAAGAAATACCGGAAGTCTTAGACACAATAGCCATCCGAGAATCAACTATACACACATTTATACCGCCAGCATAATACTGGCCCATTATACAACTTGATGCACACATGGAGTATCGTTGACATGGTCCTGCTAATGCAAGCCTCAAGTTGCACCGCCCGGGCCACGATCCGGTTGGAACTTGCTGTTACCCAATCTGGCTGCATGGCGATGTATGGGATCGCCAAGAACCTCACCATGTCTTCATTCTCATATTGGTTACGCCATATCGGGCCATAAACAAGAGTACTCGCATAACATGTAGTGCCTAGACCCCACTTATGAATTTACCCACTTCTAAATTCGGATTTCACTTCTTTAACACCTCCCCATTTCATTAAGAACGTACAATAACTTACTTTATATGGAGTTTGTAAATGCTGTAATGTAAAATATAATCGGATAATAAGTCTTATATTAAAGAAAACTTAATAAAGATGACTGCTACTGTTTAATAAAAATAACCATTAATATAACAGATAACTATAATGAAAAATATTTAATTATGAAGAAGAAAAACGCTAAATGTTATATGTAAGTATTAACATTAAAAAGCATTGATTCCTTCTTTAAAATTAATTGGTAAAGTAAAGACTAAAGTAAAAAAAAAAAGTTAAAAAAGCCATTCTTTTCCGGAATTGCTTAAAAGCGGAGTTTATTGATTAAACGAATGAAGAAATTTAATTCTAGACAGATATAAAGTCAATCGTTTAAAGAGTTGCTATTTATTATTACCTTATAATTTATAAAACTTTTTTCAAATTTCTCGTCCATTTTTCGAATCGTGTTGATAATGTTGTAAAACTCTATCATACGAATTAAAATTGCAACAGAAAAAAAATATCGTATATATAGACAATATAAAGGTACGAAAGAGTGAAACGAAAAGACGACGTAATTAAAAGCGTTTTTACGAAATATAACTTTCGAAGTATTTTCAAAATAACAACGTCAGTAATAACAATCGACATTATTACAGCTTATAGATAACGTTTTACCTTTATCGGATTTTTTAATAGTCGTTACTATTAAATTATATTTTTAAGGAAAAACACCGTTTTACTAATTCTAGGTTCAATAACGTTATAATAACTTTAGAATTCTATTGTAAGGTTTAATTTTCTAAAATAAGATTTCGAATTTAGGGCTTAAAGTCTTTTAATTTTATATAAATACGTTTTTCATAATATGATCGAGTTTCTAATAAATGTAAAAGTAATAAGAGACATTAACGTACCACACCACCGAACGGCGCAAACCACCGAGCGGCGCACTTTTTAACAGTCCGCAACAATCAATCTAAATAACTCAACCACAACACCTTAAATCAACTCAAATCAATTGAATGCTTCTTTGCCAACTGTATCTACAGCTTCTCGACGAGTGCACGCATCATATCAAGGCTTATTGCGGACGCCATATTACTATTCCTTCCTGCCAACCCGGCCTAACCGACCAGCGCCCAACGCGTCCCAAGTTGATATTTCCCCCATTTCGTACGACCTAAAGCCGACCGACTAAATAACTATTCTCGACCGAATCCTTAACCCAAATACGCGAGCATTTCTTGTCCGGCTTTAATACGTTAAAGATATACGGCGGAGAACGTGTTATAGGACGCATTTGGGAGCGTGTTGGAAGCGCGTTAAGGGTATGGGGGGTCCGTACGGAGCGTTTTGCGGGGTATCTCGCGGGGCGTGTGGCAAGGTGTATGGCAGGGTGTATCGGGCTTGATTTCGCAATAACTCGAAACCTACGTAATTATACGATTAGAACAGACGTTTCCCAGAAAGATGAATACTTGTTATATAGGATAAACAAGTTCTTTTTGTCAGCTAGCCACTGCACCAAAAGATCATTTGCGATAAGCTTATCTAAGTGTTAAGTGCAGGTTCTTATCATGCTACTTATCTGACACACCCCCTCAGTGGCTAGCGATCGGGTAGTAACTGGTATTCCTCTCATAGTACCATCTTGTGGCTGCAGTGCATATAAAACCATGGCCAGTGTACTCCTCTCTCTGGATCGAACTTGAAGCCTTTGGGTAAGTGGTCTGGTGCAGGCTAGTAGGCCTTAGCTGCGACGGTAGAACTCCACTTAGTGGAGCATGTCTGAGACTCTTAATTGCCAGCTAGCCACTGCACCAAAAGATTATTTGCGATAAGCTTATCTAAATATTAAGTGCAAGATTCTATCTTGCTACTTATCTGACACTTTTAGCCAGCAGAAAGGTTGTGGCAAAGAATTGCTGCTAACAGCTGCTGAAGTTAGTCGGTCGCATATAAGTTGGCAGAAAGGAATAGCAATATGGCGTCCGTAACAAGCCTTAATATAATGCGTGCACCTGTCGAGAAGCTGTAGATATAGTTGGCAAAGAAGTATTTAATTGATTTGAGTTGATTTAAGGTGTTGTGGATAAGTTATTTGGATTAATTGTTGCGGACTGTCAAGAAGTGCGCCGTTCGGTGGTTTGCGCCGTTCGGTGGTGTGGCACGTTATATATATTTATAATTTGTATGTTATGTAGCCGCGTTATATCGAAACACTCGTTATATGAAAATAATATTACATAAAATTTTAGGGCTCGGTTATTTTCGCAGTTTTAGCCTTTGTTAATAAGCAATATTTTTTAAAGTTTATTGTAAAGTGTCAAAAACTGTTTTTACGAGTTGAAATATTTATTTTAGTTTTTAAATAAACGAAATTATACCGTTTAGCTTCAATAACGTTTTCTAATAACGTATCGGACAAGCGCGCAAGCCGGTTTGTTTTTTCAAGTTTACAACCTTTTAACTTCAATCACTAATTTCTAAATATAACAACGTGAAACGCCTTACAAAAGAAGCTAAGACGGATTTAGCTACTGACGTTAAAAAATGAGACCAGAAACTTAGCTTTAGAAAGTTACATTTTATATATGATGTTTCCGAATTTACTTTGAAAGCCGGATATTACGGCCGATGCGCCCGAACCGATATTGTCTTTAATTCGCGAAAACTAACGCCGACCGAAAAGAAATCGATTGTCGACCGAGTCCTTAACTTAAATACCCGAACATTTTCTGTTCGGCTTTAATACGTTAAAAATAGGGCGAGTTTATTACTTGCTTAACGCGTTGTAATACGCAGTGAGGTTAAATGGGCGTGAAACTTTGTTAAACAGCCAAAGAAAAACTTCAGATGCATATCAATCGGAAAATAGATTATTAGCGGGTTTTATGCGAAAATTCAAAAATATTTCCCAAGTAGTTTAAGCTTTTTCGGGTTACTATCGCAAAATACGGCGTCGCAAAAAATATATATATTATTTACAGCTTCGACGAGATTGGATTTTTGATAGAGCTTTTATTGTCAGATATAAGGGACATCAGATATGTTTTCGTATTCAGCTAAGTTGCAAGTGCTTGTTGCACGCGTGCAGTTCTAAGTAGTTTAGCCACGGAGCATATATGAGCCGATCATTAGGTAACCTTTCCGTATATGGAGCGCTACGCACCTCCTAGCTAGCTAACACACCCCTTTAACGCCTTAAAGCATTTACGGCGTTAATCGTTACACTTCACCACTTCCTAAAGCCACAGCTATCCATTTTACTTTTCCTCCGGCGATTAAGTTCTTCTAATTAGCCAATTCCTCGTCCGAAATCTCTTTTAAAACTTTCTTACGCCGGTTTAAAGCTTTTGTAATATTTATTAATCCTAACTGCTTTTTAAAATGCCTAAAAATTTTTCGTAATAAGGCTTTAATTAATCCGTTAACCAATATATTATGCATAAATATATAATTTACTTTAATTAAGTTTCTTTTTCCTGCCTTTCGTAACTAGTAATTATATATATTTACGTACCGTAATTTTATTTTTAAAAGGGCGACGTCGGCGTTAATTAACCGTATTATCTATTAATTATCGCATTATATATTTAACAGTTTTGCATCTAAAGTAACTTTTAAATTTTTAATTAATTAAAAATTAAATAAAGCTTTTTTTATACCTTAGGTAAAAAATAATAATTCCGCTTCGGTTATGGAAATAATTATTATATTATACTTATTCGTCCGTTATTTTATCATTTTTCCGAATAACTTTATAACGTAAGCTTAAGAACTTTTTCGATTAATCGTATTATCTACGAAAAAGGCGTCGCTTTAAAAATTAATCGAATTTTCGCTACGAAATTATAACGTTAACGTTTTAGTTCCGATTAAATATAATATAACTCGATGGGCAGCTTTGTAATATACGTTATTAGGATTTAAATTAAATGGTACGAATCGGAATATAGCAAAGCATATATCGGATCGAATATTAACTGCTATATATAAAATAAAACCGATTTTCTTTTTAATATTTATTAACGGATCCTGGATAAATTAAATCAGGATTCGGAAATAATTCGACGCTTATTATAAGCGTATTTAGGTAACTATTTAAACTTTTTTTAGGAATTAAATTAACCAGCTTATTTATAAAATCGGATTAAAATAATTAAATTATTTTGTTAAATTTATTTTTAATTATTTCGATACCGAAAAACCATTATAAATCCTTATCCTTTATAAGGATATACCGTTCCTGGACCTATTAAATCAATTAATCGACGAGGTCTTAATCCTTTTTCCTATACGCGACGATAATATCGTCTACGAAAAGGAAAGGAAATACCCTTTAACGGATAAAGTAACAAGGTTCGTACGGAACGAAGTTAAATTTTAAATCTTTTAATATATTTGTAAATTCTTTTTGCCAAAATAAAAGTAATTCTTTTAGTTTATATAATACCTTTTTAATTAAAAATATTTTTTTACGTTATAAGTAACTTAAAGGTATTTTTATGTATACTTCGTAAAGCAAATTCGTATTAACGAAGGCGTTTATAACGTTATATTAATTTAATTTTAAATTAAACCTAGCCGCGATAGCGATTAAGGTTCCAAACGACTTTTCAGCAAATATAGATACGTATATATCGCTATAAGCGTTTTTTAGTTATTAATCGCTTCGTTTAACGAAACGGGTTTTGTATTTTTGTAGCTAATTATATTTATTAAACTTGTAAACGTATACCTATATATACCTTAAAACCTGTTTCCTTTCAGTAAAAAACTAATTAACGGTTTCCCAGGACTTTATTTCTTTATAATTTTGCAAGTACGCCGTTTCGGTTTTACGAAATATTTTCCTTAACGGGTATATATTTAGCCTTTTATAGCTTCGCGGCGGTAATAGTAAATTTCGCTTATATACCCGGCTTTATAACTTAAATACTATACGTACTGTATTTATAAAGCTTTTTCGATTAAGGTAACGTACGTTTCGGGTTTTTATTTTCCTTAAGTTTCCACAGTTTACCGTCCGGTTATTATACGTACTTACAAAATAAGTTATTCGTTCTGAATTAAATACGGCCTTTTCTATTTTATAATCGACTTTAGTAACAATTTTATAATACGGAACATACGAGAAAATAATTTCAGCCCATAAAGTACCTTCGGTTTTTACCGTTACCCTGGATTAAATAATATAACAAAAGCTTAAAGTTACTTTTATTTTTTCCGTCGGCGTAATAATCGTAATAATTATTAAGGCAAACGCTAATAACGGTAGTAGTTTAAAAGATAAAAGTAATTCGAATATAGCGTTCGTATAGGAATAATCAGTTTTATGCAAATAAGCTTATTTTTTTCTATACCGTACGTTTTTTTCGACGTCTATGTCCCTTTAGAATTATTCCTTTAATTTAGCCGGTAATTAAATTATTTTATTCAGGTTTTTATGTTCTTTTTATATATATATAAAGTAATTATTAGCTTAATCAGGTACTTTTATCTGTTAAAACAATTTTTGTAGTTTATTTTCCGTAATATAAAAAAGGTCGTTCTTAAAATCTTTAATATTACCTAAAAAGATAACTTTTTTATTAAATAATACGTTTCGAATAACGATAACCTTATTAATTAACGGGTTTCAAATCTCGTAAATGTTCGTAAATCGGTAACCGACGAAAAATCTAATTTATGCCTTAAGGTTTAACTTTTGGAATTTTTGTTTTTACCTTATAACGGCAGCTGTTATAACATAGGCCATATAGTTATATACTTGTAAGTAAGCCTGTTAAGGTTTCCGATTAAATATTACGGCGCCGTCTTTATACGTTAGGTAAATATAATAAACTTTATATAAGCTTTGCTAAAAAAGTACGTATTTAAGGGTACGGTTATATAAATACATTACCGTTTTAAAAATATATACGATCAAAAACGAAGGTAACTTAACGCCATTTCGTATCGTAATTATTTTTTCTTTAATTATACCTTTTAAACGTTTTATATTCCCGTTTTAAACTTATATATGCGGTATTAAAAGATTAAATTTAATGCTGAAAAAAGGCGATTAAAATATATTTCGAAGTTAATAATTCTTTAAAATTTCGTTATCGTATTCGATTACCTGTAGAAAAACCTTATTTTAATTTTTTAAAACATTTAGAAAATATCGAAACGCTATAATTAATATATCCTGCTTTCGATTTTTAAGATAAATGTTCCAGATGTATGCTAAATATTTATCGGTAACGAATATAACGTATTTATACCGTTTTAATTTTTTTTTCGAAATCTGTGAAGTCGACGGCGACTCTTTTTCCTAATCGAAATACTTTTTCCGTAATTCGCAACGTATTTATCTTTTGGCCTTCGCTTTATTATATACTTAGCATTTGATTATTATAAAACCCTTTAAGCGGACTTTTTTATATAAAACTGCAACTAAACGATTATTTCGGGCCTTAAATATCCTAATCTTCAATGCCAAACCGTACCGTTACCGATTCGTAATAATCTCGCTGTATATAAGTTAACGTTTCGTATATAAGCTGCCAAAGCCGTATAAATAACTGTTACGTTAATATCTTTAATAACGAATTAATCAAACTTATTCATTAACGTAGTTACCACTTAATCGTACTTATTTTGAATAAAGTTGTTAGTTTTTTATTATCCTATTAGTACTTTTTTTTCCGGAACTGCTGAAAAAATACCAGGTTATATACGAAATTTTCGCAATAAGTTACGTCGTACAAACGTAACGCTTTTATACCGTTAAGGCTTCGAAGTATTACATCAACCTTTTCGTACCTTTTAATCGGCACGAAACTATTACCTACGTACACCCCGTCGCCTTATACGGTTAACTTAAAGTTCAAAAACTTATTAATAAAGTTAAAGATATATATTGTCGATCCTAAATCCAGGATAAAAAGATTTTTCAAAGGGTAAAATAAAACGCTTATTTCGTTACGTTAATCGGAAATCAAAAAGCATACTAAAATTCGTTTTATTCCCTTTAAAAATTTATCTGTTTCTTGTATAATTAATTTATCTATAGTTTTTAACAAACGGTCGATCTTCTCCTTTAAAAACTAATTAAAAGTAATCCGCTTTTTACTTATAACTTCTATTATTCCGTTAAACCTAAACCTTATTAAAGCTTTATTAAAAAACATAAAATAATATTAAGTTAACTTATGCAAAATACTTAAGCATGCTTTATAACGAATGCCTTATATATCCGACTTTTAACGTTTTCGCTTATTAATACTTCGATCCGAATATAAACCTTTACGGCTACCTCGTTTCGACTCTTGTCCAAAAGCCTTACTACGTAACTGGGCGCTAGTAAACTTGGAATTATCCTCATTAAAATCGTCTTATTTAAATAAATCCGCGGGAATCTCGTAAAACGTTCAAAACGCTGCTTTAACGTTTCGTAATATAAATAATTAATAGGTTTGGGCCGAATAGTCTAAAAGGTCAGCAGCTACCTCTTGGTAACTAATCGTACTGCTTTTAATTTCGGCCTTTTTCGTCATCTGGAAAAGGTTTTCCAGGACTTTATAATAAGAATTACGGCTATGTATAAGTCGTTAACCCATCCGATTACCGTATTCGTTTCTAAAACTTTATATCGTTACTCTATAGCTATAATCTTTTGCCATTTCCCGATCCATTCGTTTAGCTTCTTAGCAAATTTCGAAACTTGTTTTAGTATTTCGCGGTATTCCCGTTAAGTACTATTATAAGCCTGTCGTTATACACCTTGCCAAATTTAACTAGCATAACGTATTACTTTCGTAAGTTTTTTCTTAGAAAAAGGTTCGTTTATTTAATCGCTAAAAATATAAATTCCAAAACCCATTTCGTTAAGTCGTTAATATTTTTGCAGAAAGTATCGTACTTTCGATCCTTATAAATATACGCTGTATATTTCTAGTTATAAGCTTATCTGCTTTCGGTCGTTATCTTAAGAATATTCGTTAGCTGATTTGTAAGATCAACTTTTTCGATAATTCCTATAAAAAATAAGGTATTAATTCGCGTCGGAAAACGGATTCGTTTTTTTAAGTAAGGAGCTATATCGGGTTTTATAGGTCTAACAGGCTACGGACGTAACTAATTAAGATCGATATAATCCCAGTCTTAAAAGTATATGCTCTAAACTGGAATTCCCCTTTAAAATAATCCCAATTCTTAGGCCCCTTATAAATAATGGAGGTCGTCGATAGTACGGTTGCCATTATAGCTAATAAACTATATAAAATGATTATTATTAATATACAGCTTATATCGTTTCAGCAACAGCTGATTAATTAATATATAACGCTAATTAAGCGAATAAAACTCTTAATTATCAGATATAAAGGATATTAGATATGTTTTCGCATTCAGTTAAGTTGCAGATACTTGTTGCACGCGTACAGCTCTAAGTAGTTTAGCTACGGAGTATATATAGGCCGATCATTAGGTGACCTTTCCGTATATGGGGCGCTACGCACCTCCTAGCTAGCTGACATTTATAATAACGGACATGGTAATTATAAAGGCCGAAAAAAGTAAAAAACTTAAATAAACGTAATAAATGAATAAAGAACAGGTTACATTTATCCAGGCTGTCGAATTTTAAAATTGAGCTTTGCTGCTATTTATTATTATAGCGGGGAAAAAAGGATTTTGGGTTTTGATACTGCGATAATTTAGCGCCAGCCAATTAAAAGATTGCATTAAATAAAAATAGCTGGATAAAAAACGAATCAGGTTTGAAATAGATTTAGCATTTTAACAAATATATTCGAATGTGTACGAAAAATTCGAAAGGTTTTTTCATCTTCGACGGCTACAAAAGCTATTATTTAATACAATTCCAAAATATTAGGCAAATTACAATATCATTACGCTTTGCATGCCCGCGTATTTTTTCGTATTAGATTTAACCTTTTAATATAAATTTTTTTTTATTTTTATTTTTTTTTAGTTTAAAACGCGTTTTATTCGTTATATATCGAAAAGCGTAATACGACGTTATTATACCTATATTGCGAAAAAAGATTTTGCTGCCGGCTTTTACGACGCGTTTAAAGCTGCTATAACGTCCGACAACATCAAATCTAGATTCGCGACGGCTGGCCTTGTTCTATTCGATTCTAATAACGTCTTTTCCGACTTAGAAGTATCTTTAGTTATACCTATGCCGATTGTCTTCTCGCTAACATCGGCCGGTTCCATTCGCTCCCTACCCGCGAAAGCAGTTAAAAATATTTATAAAGAAACGAAGCCAAAACGTTATTCCTAGAGAAAGATTAGAAATTATTAGGATAGCTCGTCAATAGAGATCGCTAAACTAGCTGGAATAAAAAATAACTTTGTTACTTTTGTAGAAGTTGCTTTTCTTCGGAAAGAAAACGTTTAATTAGGCGAAACGAACCATGTCTTGAATAAACGTAGGAGAACTAAAAATAAACGTTTTTAAAAAGAGAAACATTTATTATATAAAGAGAACAAGTTTTTTAGCCGAAAAGAAAAAATGGTAAAAAAATACAACTAATAGAGGCTGGAAGTAGTTGTCGTAAGAGGATTAAAACGAAAGAACGGAAATGTAGCGTTTACGGCAAGTCCAGATATATGCGCGTACTTGTAAGAAAGTTGTAGATACGTTTAGCGAAGAAGAATGCGATTAATTTGAATTGATTTAGTAGGTTGTAGTTGTATTATTTGAATTTGTTGCTGGAAGGCGTTCGAAAAACGGTTCGCTCGCTTATTTAATTCGTTATGATATATCTCTTCGAAATATAAAAATATATGCAAGGTCGAATGAGTTCAAGCCTTATTTTCCAGACTGAGCCAAATACACAGAAAATTATTACGCGATGTAATTTGCACGATAGATACTATATCCAGTATCTTCGAACACGATAACTGATTAATAGTTTTCACGGTTAGGATAGATTAATACCTTAGTTTTATAAAGCCTTACTTTGAAGTTGACTGTTAGGCCCCTGTAAGTACGCAATTTCTCGACTGATGCTAGTTTGGGAAATTTTTATGCGTAATTGTCGATAAGTTTCGACCCTAATAAAATCTTATACTCGTTAGCTAGTTCGGCAGAGTTAAACAATATAATTTAGAAAATATTTAGCTTTAAACGGTAAACCTTAAGAATAAACCTTAAAGGCAAACCTCAAAGGCAAATTTTAACGGTAAACTTTAACTACGTATAAAGAGTTAATATCTTTCCGAACTCTCCCCAGTTTTACCGCTCGATCGTTTCCACGGCTTTTTTTCCAGTTAAAATAATATGCCGCGCAAGTTCGAATATGCGATACTGGTAATCTGCAACTACAGGATTTCTATAGAAAGCGTCTTATTAACGGTATACAATTCTTACAAAAATACCGGACGAGCTAAGACTATCGATATTACTATCGATCTAAAACTTTTTTTCCCAAAATGATCGACTTCGGTTTTTAATTTATAGATACGATTTGATTTATAAAAGTGATAGTAATCGATCTTTCCAAAATAAGATGCCGGAAAGTATAACGTCTATAAGCGAACTATTGGCGAAATTAGAAGGTGAAAACAGTAACCGGTTTAACAACTCCGAAATTCAGATTTTGCAACGGTATATAGAAAAGTACGAACAATAGTTTGCCCGGCTGCTCCGGATTACAAAGACCGTCTAGAATTTCGACAATAATCGACGTGGATAAGAACGGGACAAGTCAGTCTAAAGTCGCCTGCGAGAGAGATAGGTTTAATGAAGCCTCGGAATTGAGATGGCAATCTATCATTTTATCTGATTTTGTCTACACGGTCACGTCTCCTCTAGAGAAAATATAAAAATATATACAATTAAGTTTTATTTATTAAATCGTAAGTATTCATCACAGTATTTGTATATTATATAGAAAAAAACCAGAAAGCCTTTGACTTTTTAATTAGCTAAAAACGTTATTTTAATTTCTAATACAAGAGATTTATAAAAATAACTAATATTTATAAAGCTGGAATAGCGTATTGCAATAATTAAAGATTTTAATACTATATTTCTCAAACCGAATACATTATAAAAATAAGAAAACTGTCGAGGTTCCCGTTAAAAGATACAAGCGAAAATACCTGAAAAATTTCGTTACGAGAGTTATAAACATTTAGCAGACGTTAACAAAGCATATTTAACTCTAATAGCCATTAAAATAAAGTAAAAATACGTTGTTTCGTTAAAATATCAAGTTTCGTTATTGTTAATTTTTTGATGTTTAGTATTATAAAGCAATTCAAAAAATGGGTAAATTTAGGAAGTAGAGTCTAGGCACTATAACATCAACTGTTATGGCATGCAAAATGTGAGACACGGCACGGTCCTAGCTCGAGATACGGGAGGAGTCCTTGTCGTGCCTCACCTCTCTCCGCAAGTGACTGACGGATAAAACTTACATAGTTGCCAAAATGGAAACTCTGCATAGCACCCTAGTTCGTACAGACGATAGAATGCAAGACGCAAGCGAGGGGAACATTCAGAGAGCCACTCTCTTAGGCACCGGGCCGTACCGTGCCGGAAAAGGCGGAATTGGCCATTCTAGAATATTGGGCTATAATTCCCAGTTCTTGGGCGATTCAAGGCCACAATTGCATTATACTACATGTTAATAGGGAGATTGTTTGGCGGAATATATAAGAGTTGTGCTATTCGCATATTATTTTTTAATAAAAGCTGCACATTACTTTTTTTACACCTGTCACCGGCCCGTCAGATTTTTGAGAGCCCGTTTAACTCGCTTTTGAGCAGCTAGAAAACGCGTAATTACTTCAATTTTCTTCAATGCAACAGGTGCACTATTATATAAAGAAAGCCATTAACCCATACTATAACTTACCTCAGCTAGCCTAGGCCTCGCTGGCTCTTAATCTAATGTACTGTTGTATTACGCTAGAAATTAACCAATCAAACCCCAAATCTCCGTAACGAGCCAGCGAGGCCTGAGATCTAATAGTGCGAAAAGAGGGTCCGTTCTATACGTTGCTACCAAACACATCAACTTTCCTTCCATATCTTTTAAAGAATCCAAAGATTCAAATTGAAAGAAATTGTTACGCATTCAAATTAAACCCGATAAGTATGCAACTGGACATACGCGTCCAATATAAGCTAATGTGCATCTAGGAATTTCCTCAATTTCTTCAGGTGACAATTGCAGCCAATACGACCAAGTCCAGACATGGAAAATGGACGCCCGCAACGCTCTCATCGCTGCGACGCAACAACCACCGGTCGTACCATCGCGTCCCTTACCTCAGCTAGCTCAGGCCTCCCTGGCTCGTTTTCCATTCTTTTCCAAAGTTTTTCAATGTACTGTGCCAAGACGCTAGAAATTAACCAATCAAATGCCGTATTCCCGTAACGAGCCAGCGAGGCCTGAGTTGTAGTTGTGCGAACAGGGGCCTCGTTCTGGACATCGCCACTAAAATCATCAACTTTCCTTCTATCTTCTTTTTAAATATAAAGATTTAAAATGGAAAAAGTTGTTACGCAACCAAATTAAGCCCGCTTAGTATATAACCTCATATACACGTCGAATATAAGCTGGTGTGCATATAGGAATTTTTTCAATTTTTTGGAGCTATAATTGCAGCCAATACGGCCAAGTTTAGGCCTGGGAAATGGACGACCGCAACGCCCTCATCGCTGCGACGCAATAACCACCGGTCGCAGCATCGTGCACCGGGCTTTTCTAGTATATTCTGTATGGGGAAAGTCCGTATATCGATTTTTTCGGGCGTACGGGTTATGGTTGTTACGTCGTAGCCATAAAAAGGTTGGGGTTAATTAAGTCTGGAACGTACTCCTTGCTGCGACGCAACAACTACCGGTCGCAACATTTTGCCATGGACCTTCCAAGGGTAATTCAATATAGGAAAAGCCCGTCTAGTTATTTTTTCGGCCGTACTGGTTATGGTTGTTGCGTCGCAGCCATAAAAAGGTCCCGGACTTGATTAACCATGACGCACTCCTTGCTGCGACGCAACAACCACCGGTCGCAACATTTTGCCATAAACCTTCCAAGGGTAATCCAATATGAGAGAAGCCCGTCCAGCTATTTTTTTGGTCGTACGGGTTGTAGTTGTTGCGTCGCAGCCATAAGAAGGTTGGGGTCAATTAAATCCGGAACGCCTTCCTTGCTACGACGCAACAACCACAACTCGTACAGCCAAAAGAATAGCTGGACGAGCTTCTCCTATACTAAGTTACCCTTGGAAGGCCTATGGCGAAATGATGCACGCGGTGGTTGCGTTGTCGCAGCCATAAGGGCGTTCCAGATAAAAGGTCTGCAAGAACGAGAATATTAACTTAGATCTTTAATATCTCTGCCAAACCAGCCTCGACCGGAAAGTTATCTCCATAATTGAAAAGCTCTTTTAAAGTTGTATATAATTAGATTTTCTTTTATTTTTTTAGATATTTTTATTGTCGTTATATTAACGAATTTCCAAGATAAACTTTCGAAAATTTGTATGGAACTGCCCAAAACGAGCCCAAAAAATCACAACTTGCCCTCAGGCCCTATTTTTGCGGTTTGGGTGTTTTTGTGAGTACTTTTCAAATTGGGTTAGCGGGATACCTGAAGCTACATTACCTCAGCTAGCTCAGGCCTCTGCTAGCTCGTTCTCCAATTTCTTCAAAGTCACTCAAGTACAGCTCCACAACGCTAAAAATTAACCAATCAAATCCCAAATCCCCGTAAACAGCCAGTGAGGCCTGAATTCAGATTGCGCGAAAACGTTTTTGTTTTGCACTTTCTTAATAAAATTATTAGACTTTTTTTTATTATGCAACCAATTTTAGCCTGTTAGGTTTAGAATTAAATATACGCGTTAAACATAAGCTAATACGCGTACAGAGATTTTTTAAAAATTTCTAGATAAAAATTGCCACTTATATAGCTAAGTTTAGCTACGGAAAAATGGGCAATCGTAACGCCCTTATAGCTACGACAGCACAACTACAGGCCGTATCATTATATGCCGGTCTTCCCTGGTATATATTGTATAGGGAAAGCCCGTCTAGCAATTTTTTGGGCCGTACGAGCTGTCGTTATTACGTCGCAGCTATGAAAAAGATTGGGATCAATTTAGTCCGGAATGCCCTTTTGGTTGCGACAGCATAACCACCAGTCTTATTATTATGTACCGGCCTTCTCCGGTATATATTATATGGGAAATGCCCGTCTAGCAATTTCTTGGGCCGTACGGGCTATCGTTGTTACGTCGCAGCCATAAAAAAGGTTGGGATTAATTCAGTCCGGAATGCCTTTATAGCTGCGACAGTACAACCACCAGTCTCATCATTATGTACCGGCATTCCCTGGTATATATTATATAATAAATGCCCGTCTAGCAATTTTTTGGGCCGTACGGGCTGTCGTTATTACGTCGCAGCTATGAGAAAGATTCGAGTCCATTTAGTCCAGAACGCCCTTATAGCTGCAACGCAACAACCACAATTCGTACGGGTAAAAAAAAAAAAACAGGACGGGCTTCCTCTATATTAAGTTACCCTTGGAAGGCCCATGGCAAAATGTTGCACGCGGTGGTTGCGTTGTTGCAGCTATAAGAAGGTTAGGGTTAGCTAAGTCCGGAACGCCCTCATGGCTGTAACGCAACAACCACAATTCGTACGGGCAAAAATATAACAGGACGGGCTTCTTCTATACTAAGTTACTCTTGGAAAGTCCATGGCGAAATGTTGCACGCGGTGGTTGCGTTATCGCAACCATGAGAAGGTTCCGGACTTAATTAACCGGAACGCCCTCCTTGCTGCGACGCAACAACCACCGGTCGCAACATTCTGCCATGGACCTTCTAGGGGTAATTCTGTCAGCTAGCAGGGGGTGCGCTAGCACCCCCATATACGGAAAGGCTCCCTCTGATCGGAACTCATATGTTCCGTGGCTAGTTTCCATATAAACTGCAGTGAGCGATTTAGAGCACCTGCAACTAGTTATCAATACAACATAACTGATGTCCCCTATATCCGACAATTAAGAGTCTTATCCGTTAAATTTGCGTTATTATCAATTAATTAACTGCTGCTAAAACGATATAGGTAGTACATTAATATAAATTACTAATATACTTTATTATTCAAAATGGCAACTAATGCGTTAACGTTAACGTCCTTCGTTATTTATAAGGGATTTAAGGATTAGGATCGCTTTAAAGGCAAATTCGAAACCAAAGCGTATACGTTCGAAATTTGGGACTATATAAATCCTGATTAGGATAACCTATAGCCTGTTAGACTTACTAAACCCGATATAACCTTTTATCCAAAGAAACGAGTTCGCCAGACGATTATACGGGCAGCTAGTTTATTTACCGAAGGAATTTTACAAGTCGAAAAAGTTAATTATACGAATTATCCGACGAATATCTTTAAGATAACGACTAAAAGCAAATAAGTTTATATATAGGAATATACGGCCTATACTTACAAAAATCGAAAATACGATACTTTTCGTAAAAGCGTTATCGACTTTACGAAATGGGTCCTGGAGTTTGTATCTTTAGCGATTAAAGAAATAAGTTTCCTTCCTAAAAAGAATTTACGGGAATAGTACGCCGCTTTGGCCGAAACCGGCAAGGTGTATAACAGCAGGCTTATAAACAATACCTAACAGAAGTACCGTGAAAGGTTAAAGCAAGCTTCGAAGTCGGCAAAGAAGCTAAACGAATGGATCGTGAAATGGCAAAAAGTAATGGCCTAGGGACGACGTTATGGCGTCCCAGAAACGAAGATAGCAACTACATAGGCCAATAACCTATATATAGCTATAGCTCCAATTATGGGGTCCTAAATATCTACTTTCCAGATGGTAAAGAAAACCGAGATCGATAACGATACGATCAGCTACCAAAAGGTGGCTGCTAGCCTTCTGAACCATTAAACTATGATCCATCCCCCATCTACATTATCACGAAATATCAAAGGAACGTTTCCAACCTTCCAAGGAACCTTTGCAGGCCCCTTTAATCAGAATAATCCTGATTAAGACGATACCAAGGATATTAACCCTTAATAACGAGGAAGGACCCCAGGACGTAGGTCGAGGCGTAATAGCCGTAAAAGTTCCAATACGGATAGAAACAATAAGCGAAAGCGTTAGGAATCGGATACGCAAGGTACTCGTTATAAGGCCTGCTTAAACCTTTTCCATATATTATCCTATTGCTTTTATGCTTTCCCTGGCAAAGCTTTACCATATTTCCGCTTTAATAATCGGATAATTACATTCGTCCAGAATCGAATTGTTTCCGATTAGTTTTTTAAGGAAAAAATTAACCGTTTATTAAAGTTTATGGAGAAGTTAGCTACCTAAAAAACCGATTAACTCCTACAAGGAATAAGGCGAATCCTAACGTACTTTTTGATTTTTAATCAGCATAACGCAAAAAACGTCGCGTTTTACCCTTTAAGGAATTCGTCTATTTTGGACTTAGGGATTACGATATATATCTTTAACCTTATTAACAAGTTCCTAAATTTCAAACCAACCGTACAAGGCGACGGGGTATATGTAGGCGATAGCTTTATACCGATCAAAAGGTACGGAAAGGTTAATGTATTACTTCGAAGTCCTAGTAATACGAAAGCGTTACGTTTGTACGACGTGGTACATTACGAGAACTTCGTATGCAACCTAATATCTTTTCGGCAACTCCGGAAAAAGGGGTACTGGTAAAACAACAGAAAAACCAACAACTTTATTCGAAACAAATATAATCAAATAGTTGCTACGTTAATAAACAAGTTTAATCAGTTCGTCCTGGAAAATATTAACGCAATAACTACTTATGCAGCTTTAGCAGCCTATAAACGAAACGTTAATTTATATACAGCGAGACCACCACGAATCGGTAACGGTACGATATGGCACCTAAGACTAGGACACCTAGGGCCTAAAGTTATCGCCCAATTACAGTCCCATATAAGGGAAGTACGCCTAAAGGGTTCTACAATAATCGAATGCCAAGCATGTAACAAAGCGAAGGCCAAAAAGTTAATACGCCGCGAGCCGAAAGAAGAAGCCTTCCGATCAGAACAGTAAATCGCCGTCGACTTCACAGATTTCGAAAAAAACCCTAAAAGGTACAGATACGTTATATTTGCGACCGACAAGTACTTAAGCTTCATCTGGAATATTTACCTTAAAAATCGAAAGCAGGATATATTAATTACGGCGTTCCGATACCTTCTAGGGGTCCTAAAAAACCAAAATAAGATCTTTTTACAGGTAATCGAATATGACAACGAAATTTTGAAAAATTATTAATTTCGGAACATGCTTCAGTCGCCTTCTTTCAGTATCAGACTTAAACCTTTAACACCGTATACCCAGGCCCAAAACGGGGGTACAAAGCGTTTAAGGGGTGCAATAAAGGAAAAAGCGACTGCGATACGAAATAGCGCTAAATTACCCTCGTTTCTAATCGTATATATCCTTAAAGCGGCAGTATATTTATATAACCGTATACCCAAATACGCACTTTTTTGGCAGAGCCCATACGAGGTTTACTATACTTACCTGGCGTATAAAAACGGCGTTGTAATACTTAATCGAAAGCCCTAATAAGCCCACCTACGAACGTATGGCTATATGGCCTACGTTATGACAGCTGCCGCCATAAAAAAAAAGCAAAAACTTTAAAAGCTAAATCCTAAAGCATAAATAAGCTACTTCGTTAGCTACCGATTTACGAATATCTACAAAATCTAAAACCCACTAATCAATAAGGTTATCGCTATTCGAAACGTACAATTTAACGAAAAGGCCACCTTTTTAAATAATATTAAAAATTTAAAAAATAACCTTTTGCACGTTACAAAAAAAAAGCTATAAAAGCTATTCCGATAAGTAAAAATACCTAATCAGGTTAACAGTTACCATATACCTTCGCAAAAAGAAGATAAAAACCTAAACGAAATAATTCAGTTACCGGTTAAACAGAAGGAATGGATTTAAAGAGGTACCAGCGTAAAAAGCGTACAAAATGGAACAAAACAAGCTTATCTTTTAAAGACTAATTACCCCTATACGACCGCTATGTTCGAGCCACTTTTGTCCCCTAAACCATTACCTCTACCAGCATCTATCTTAATAACTGCTACGATCATTGCGCCGACGGAAAAAATCGAGATAACCCTAAACTCCTTTTACATTGTTCAACCCAAAGTAACGGTAAGAAACGAAGGTACCTTACGGGAATTCGGCGTAAACCCCCCGTACGTTCCGTACCAAAAAGGTGTTATCAGAAATAACTACAGGGTATAGGAAGCCGCATTTAATATAAAACGTTTAACCCCTTTTGTTAGTACGTACGATAACCGGCCGGTAAGCTACGGAAGTTTAAGGAAGTTAATTGCCCGAAATACGCGCCACCCTAATCGGAAAAGTTATAATACCTTGGCATATAAAAAGACATTTAAGTCCCAAAACCGGGTACATAAGCGTAATTTACCGCCACCGCCGTAAGGCCATAAAAAGTTAAATATATACCCGTTAGGAAAGATGTTCCGTAAAGCCGAAAAAGCTTATTTGCAAAGCTATAAGGAAATAAAGTCCTGGAAAGCTATTAATTAATCTTTTAAAAGTGCTAAAAGGAAATAAGTCTTAAGGTGTATATGGGTGTACGTTTACAAGTTCGATAAGCATGGCTGGCTACAGAAATGTAAGGCCCGTCTTGTCGTACGAGGCGATTAACAGTTAAAAAACGCTTATGGCAATATATACGCATCCATATTCGTTAGAAGGTCGTTTCGAGCCCTAATCGTTATTGCGGCTAGATTTAACCTAAAGCTTAAGCAGTATAACGCTATAAACGCCTTCGTCAACGCGAATTTGCCCTACGAAATGTACATAAAGACGCCTCCAGGATACCCCTAACGTAGAAAGATTCTTTTAATCAGGAAGGTATTATACGGACTAAGGGAATTACCTTTGTTATAGTAGAAGGACTTTATTGGGATACTTAAAAAGCTAAGGCTTAGCCCTATTCCCCACGAACCCTATTATTTTACTCGTTAAAAAGTGCTTATCTTTTTTTTTGTGGACGATATTGTTACAGCGTACCGTAAGAACGATAAAGGCCTCGCCGATCAGGTGATCCAACAGATACGGGAACGGTATATCCTTATAGGGGGTAAGGATTTATAATGGTTCCTCGGTATCGAAATGATTAAAGATAGGACCAACGGAAAAATCTGGCTTTCCCAATTAGATTTTATAAATAAGCTGGCTAACCTAGTCCTAAAGGAAAGTTTGAATAACTTTCCAAATACGCCAATAATAAGCGTCGAGCTATTGCCGAATCCTGATCTAGCCTATCCAGGTTCCGTTAACAGATACCAGAAAAAGATCGGTTCCATCCTATACGTCGCAGTTAATATACGACCTAATATATCATTTACGGTATCCCGACTTGCCCGATTTAACCTAAACCCTAGCAACGTACATTACAAAACTGCTAATCGAATTATATTATACCTAATCGGGACCAAGATTTTAACGTTACAATTCAGGGGTAAAAATTTATTAAATACCTGGAACGACGCCTTTTTCGCAAATAATACGATCGATCGAAAAAGCTCCCAAGCGTACATTATAAAGCTATTTAGAAAAGTAATAGGATAACGGGCGAACAAACAAAACATAATAACTACTTTTATAACAAAAGCGAAATTGTTATCCCTTGCGCAGGCCGCAAAAAAAGCCTTATTCAGCTTTCGACTAATTAAAAAGTTTGGAGTTAACCTAAATATACGACCGTTGAATATATGGTACGACAATTAATAAACCATACGGCTTATCAACGCCGACGTCGCCCTGTTACAGACGAAGCTACGGCACGTAGATATACATAACCACTGGCTACGAAAAGCCGCAAAAAGGGATTTGATCAGAGTGGATTATACGCCTACGGGCGACATGTTAGCTGATGGATTAATTAAAGCCCTGTTACGCAAACCTTTCAAACATTTCAGAAAGCAGCTAGGATTAGTGGATATTACGGAAACCTTCGAACGGCGGAGGAATACCCTGCGAATGATTTTAGAGGAGGAATTGGCTGATTAGGAGGAGTCAATCGCCGGAGGAGAGGTGGAATGGAAAGCTGTGGCTTTAGGGAGTGATAGGTGTCAGATATAGGGGACATCAGTTGTGTTGTATTAATTGGCTGGTTGCGTGCATTCTCGCAACGCGTCCTGATCTTTGAAGTAGTCTAGCCACGGAACATATATGCTCCGATCAGAGGGAATCTTATCGGATATGGGTGCTAGCGCACCCCTGCTAGCTGATACACCCCCTTAACGCCTCGACGCAGTTACGGCGTTGACCGTCACACTCCATCACTTCCTAAAGCCGCAGCGTTCCATTCCACCTCTCCTCCGGCGATCGAATCCTCCTGATCAGCCAATTCCTCCTTTGAAATCATTCGCAGGGTATTCCTCCGCCGATTTAGGGCTTCCGTAACATCCATTAATCCTAGCTGCTTTTTGAAGTGCCTGAAAGGTTCTCGTAACAGGGCCTTTGTTAATCCATCAGCCAGCATGTCGCCCGTAGGCGTATAGTCCATTTTGATTATGTCCTTTTTTGCGGCTTTTCGCAACTAGTAATTATGTATATCTATATGCCGTAGCTTCGTCTGTAACAGGGCGACGTCGGCGTTAATAAGCCGAATGGTTTATCGATTATCGCACCACATATTCAACGGTCCAGCATCCAGGGTAACTCCTAGCTTTTTAATTAGTCGAAAGCTAAACAAGGCTTTTTTTGCAGCTTGCGCAAAGAATAACAACTTCCTTTTTGTTGTAAAAGTAGTTACTGTATTTTGCTTGTTCGCCCGTTATCTTATCACTTTTTTAAATGGCCTTATAACGTAGGCTTGGAAGCTTTTTCGATCGATCGTATTATCCGCGAAGAAAGTATCGCTTTAGGTATCTAACGAATCCTTACCCCCAAACTGTAACGCTAATGTTTTGGTCGAATCGGGCAAGTCGGGATACCGCAAAAGCTATATCGGGTCGCGTATTAACTGTTACGTACAGGATGGAACCGATTTTCTGGTATCTGTTAACAAACCCTGGATGGGCCAGATCAAAATTCGGCAGTAGCTCGACGTTCGTTATTGGCGTATCTGAAAAGTTATTCAAATTTTCTTTTGGGATTAGGTTAGTTAGCTTGTTTATAAAGTCAGATTAGGAAAGCCAGATTTTTTTCTCTGCTTTATTTTTAATTACTTCGATCCTTAGGAACTACTGTAAGTCCTCGCCCCCTGTTAAGGTATATCGCTTCCTTATTTGCTAAATTACCTAATCGACGAGGTCTTAATCTTTTTTGCGGTACGCCGTAACGATATCGTCTACAAAAAAGAAAATAAGTACCCCTTAACGAATAAAACAATAAGGTTTATAAGGAACGGGGCTAAGTTTCAAATTCTTAAACGTTCCAGTAAATTCCTTCTGCCAAAGCAAAGGTAATTCCTTTAGTCTATATAATACCTTCCTAATCAAGAGAATTTTGTTACGATGCGGGTATCTTAAGGGTGTTTTTATGTATACTTTATAAGGTAAGTTGGCGTTAACGAAAGCGTTTACCGCGTTATACTGCTTAAGCTTTAGGTCGAATACCTATATGTACCTTAAAACCTATTTCCCTTTAGCAAAAAACTAATTAATAACCTTCTAGAATTGCATCTCTTTATAATTTTGTAGGTGGGCCTTTTCGGCCTTACGAAATAATCCCCTTAACGGGTATGTATTTAGCTTTTTATGGCCTTGCGGCGGTGGCGGTAATCGCGCCTGTATACCCGGTTTCGCGACTTAGGGATTTTATATATTTTCGTATCGAAGCCTTTCCGATTATGGTAGCGCGTATTTCGGGTAATTAATTTCCTTAAACTTCCGTAGCTTACCGGCCGATTATCGATCGTATTAACAAAGTAAGCTAATCGTTTTACGTTAAACGCGGCTTTTTATATTTTATAATCGTACCGATAACTATCTTTTCGACGCGGAATATACGGGAAGCTTACGTTTATAACCCGTAAAATGCTTTTATTTTTTACCGTTATTCTGGATTAAACAAAACGATAGGAGCTTAGGGCTACCTTTTTTATTTCCGCTAGCATAGTAATCGTAATAGTTATCAAAGCAGACGCTGGTAAAGGTAATAGGCTAAGGGACGGAAGTAATTCGAATATAACGGTCGTATAGGGGTAATCAATCCTATGCGAATAGGCTTGTTTTTCCTTATTCCGTACGTTTCGTACGTTTATGCCATTTTAAAGCTATTTTTCTTGTCTAACCGGTAGCTAAATTATTCCGTTTAGGTTTTCGTTTTCTTTTTGTATTTGTATATTTAGGTAGCTTAGGCCCTAATTAGGTAATTTTACCTGTCGCAGTAACTTTTATAGCTTTTTTTTTGTAACGTATAAAAGGTCGTTTTTTAAGTTTTTAATATTACCTGAAAAGGTAATCTTTTCGCTGAACAATACGTTTCGAATGGTAATAACCTTGTTAATTAATGGGTTCTAAATTTCGTAAATATTTGTAGATCGGTAACCGACGAGAAACCCAATCCATACCTTAGGGTTTAATTTTTAGAGTTTTTGTTCTTTCCTTATGGCAGCAGCTATCATAGCATAGGCCATATAACTATATATTCGCAGGTGGGCCTGTTAAGGTTTCCGATCAAGTACTGTAACGCCGTCCCTATACGCCAGGTAAATATAATAAACCTCGTATGGGCTTTGCCAAAAAAGTACGTATTTGGGGGTACGGTTATATAAATATATTGCCGCTTTAAAGATATATACGATTAAAAACGAAAGTAACTTAACGCTATTTCGTATCGCAGTCGCTTTTTCCTTAATTATACCCCTTAAGTGCTTTGTACCCCCGTTTTAGGCCTGGGTATGCGGTATTAAGGGCTTAAGTCTAATACTGAAAGGAGGCGACTGGAATATATCTCGAAGCTGGTAATTTTTCAAGATTTCGTTATCGCATTCGAATACCTGTAGGAAAACCTTGTCCTGGTTTTTTAAAACCCTTAAAAAGTATCGAAACGTTATAATCAGTATATTTTGCTCTCGATTTTTGAGGTAGATATCCTAGATGTATCTTAAGTACCTGTCGGTCGTAAACATAACGTATTTGTACCTTTTAGGGTTTTTTTCGAAATCTATAAAGACGATGGCGATTCGCTGTCTTGGTCGTAGGCCTGTTTGCCTTCGGTCGTCATTTCGAGGGCATTTGTCGGATAACTCGTATAATCGATTTCTTCGACTTGTAAGGTTCCTTCGGAGGCATTAGTTGCCCGCGTCGCCTGGCGAACTCGTCTTTTTGGAGGTAATAACGGGCGCTGTAGGTTTGATAGGCCATGAAAAGTTCTGATCAGGGTTAATATGGTCCCACAAGTTATATCCCTTGGTTCTAGTTTTGAATTCGTCCTCGAATTTGTCCCAGTCCTTAGGACCACTGTAGATAACTGCGGACGTCGACGGTACGGTCGCCATTATGGCTAATAAAGCGTATAGATAATTGCTACTGATGTATAGCCTATATCGTCTCAGCAACAGCTGATCAATTGATAGATAACGCGAATTAAGCGAATAAGACTTTTAATTATCAGATATAGGGGACATCAGTTGTGTTGTATTAATTAGCTGGTTGCGTGCATTCTCGCAACGCGTCCTGATCTTTGAAGTAGTCTAGCTACGGAACATATATGCTCCGATTAGAGGGAATCTTATCGGATATGGGTGCTAGCGCACCCCTGCTAGCTGACAATAGGTGTGACGCAACGCCGTGACTGCGTCAAGGCGTTGAGGGGGTGTGTTAGCTAGCAGGGGGTGCGCTAGCACCCCCATATACGGAAAGGCTCCCTCTGATCGGAACTCATATGTTCCGTGGCTAGTCTCCATATAAACTGCAGTAAGCGATTTAGAGCACCTGCAACTAGTCATCAATACAACACAACTGATGTCCCCTATATCCGACAAATTCAGTATGGGAGAAGCCCGTCCAGTTATTCTTTTGGCCGTACGGGTTGTGGTTGTTGCGTCGTAGCCATAACAGCGTTGCGGTTGGGGAGGATGTGCAAAGCGAAAATTTCAAATTTTTTTTTCTTTTTGATATCTCCGCCAAATTAACCCTGATTAGAAAGTTATATGCATGGTTAGGAAGCCCTTTTAAAGCTGTATATAATAACTCTTTTTCTTGTTTTTTATTTGTTTTTATTATGTTTATATTTGCCAGTTTCTCAGTTAGATTTTCAAAAATTTGTATGGTGATGGGCAAAACGAAGCCAAAAAAATCACAACTTGACATCAGGCCCAATTTTGATGTTTGTGATTTTTGTGGGTCTTTCTATGGGTCTTTTGTGGGTCGGTACTTGGAGCTACAGGTTCTTGGAAAGCCTTAGCCGCAACTGCGCCGCAGGTACAGAACCTCAAAATAGGGCCTGATCTTGATGAGGTAAACTATAACAACACTTTTCTAATATCACAACAACTACAGCCGCCATGTGACCCAATAAAACTATCACGGTCTCAAACTCGTCTTTGAAACCTAAGAGCTTCAATTTTTCGTCTAACAGTAAACTGGAAACCCATTCACCGCTTCGGCCGAAAGCAACAATAATCTCCCCCCCTCGTCCACCGGATAACCACTTAGGAACCTTCAAGTAATTAAACGAATTAAAATCCGGTTTAAAAATATTCGCACAACCCAAAGCTTTAACTTTGTTAAAAAAGGTAAAAAAAGTAATAAGCTATTTATATGCGTTAATATTGGCTATAATTAATACCATTGTCCCCGTAACATATCAACGAGCCTTCGCTGGCCGAAAAGCAAAGAAATTGCGGCGTATCCGTAAAAAGCGATAAATAAATACACAACCGTAAAAGTAACTGAAAATAATCTTTCCGTATATATAGAGAATAATAGAAGTTAACCGGTTCAATATAACCATAAACTATTACCGCGTTCCGAAATATATCCGGATAGGACCAGTTAAGCGAAAGCTTAAATTAACAAATAAAAGCTTCTATATATAACAACACATCACATCTCCGCGAATTACCTAACACTATTCGCAAAACAACCGGCGGCCGGAAAAAGCTAACGCTTAAGAATATCAACAACATACGCCTAAAAATTTGAAAATATATACGTAAAAGCTTTACCGCCAAGCAAACATTCTTCAAACCATTCCGTACTAAGGCTTATTACTTTAAAATATGTTCGAAAACGGCGTTTCTATAACTAAAAAAACTTATCGCCTTCTTTAGACCTCTATCGAAATATATAACGAAAAAAGAAATTCTACGAATTCTTAATATAAAGAAGGTATATAAAACAAACCGCTTCAAAATACCTTTTTTCAACTATACAATCCAAACGGCTTCAAGCTTTGTTTTTAACCGTACCTTCGTCCTAATCGATAACGAAACCTACGAAAATTGCATATGAATACTTTTTTATCTAAAATATCTTCGTTAAAGATCGCAGTTATTAAATCTAACGTCGTTATTATTGACTTTAATTATTAACTACGAAGATTACACGAAAAGCTTTCAGAAACACTAAATAACAGATATGCAGCTTCCAAATTAACAAAAACGTAATCGCTAATATAAAACGAAATAGATTAAAATACTGACCTCGGATATTAAAAAGCTTTTACAGCTGTAATAACCTGTTTTAAAAACGGAAACAACGTCGCATTTAATTTAACAAAACGTCCATTACTTCTACAATGCAACCGGTTCAACCGGAATTAATATTTTTATAAATAACTAATATGTCACACAAGTATTCCGGACGTACAAGTATTCCGGCCGGTTTTTGGCACCTCGCAACAACAAATTCAAATAGCTTAACAACAACATATCGCATTAATTCAAATTAATCAAATTCTTCTTCGTTAGACGTCTTTACATCTTCTTTAGAAATACGCGCATTATGTCCGAGTTTGCCGTAAACGCCACATATACGTTCTTTCGTCTTAGGCCTTTTGCGACGACCCCCTTTAGCTGCTGTTAGCTGCATTTTTTTACTACCCCCTTTTTTTTGGGCCAGAAACGTTTGTCCTTTTTATATAATAAGTATTCCCTCTTTTTAAAAACGTTTGTTTTTTGGTCCTGCGACGTTTGCTTAAGAGATAGTTCGTTTCGCGCAATTAGACGTTTTCTCCTCAAAAAAAGCGGCTATATATAACAGCAATATGTAACTTTTTGTTACAAAATTAGCCGACTTTAGTATTTTTATTAGCAAGTTATCCTGATAATTTCTAACTTTTCTTTGTAAATATCGTTATTATTTTATCACTTTATAGATATTTTTAAAGGTTTTTGCGGAAGGTAAAATAGAACCGGCGGAGGGTAACGGTGCGACGGTCGGCGTAGATATAACTAGAGGAATTTCGAGTTCGGAAACGACGTTATTAAGATCGAATAAAACAAGACCACCTTTTGTAAATCTAGATTTGATATTGTCGAACGTTATAACAGCTTGGAACGCGTCGTAAAAGCCGGCGAAAAAATTTTCTTTGGCAATATGGGTACGATTACGTTGTATTAAGTTTTCGATATATCGCGAATAAGCGAGTTTTAAAATAGAAAGATAAGATACGTTAAAATGTTAAAGCCGATGCAAAAAATGCGCGGGTATTCAAAGTGTAATAGTGTTGTTATTAGCGTAATATTTATCGAATTTTATCGAATAGTAGTTTTCGTAGCCGTCGAAAATCAGCAAACGTTTCGAACTTTTCGTGCGCGTCCGAATATATTTATTAAAGTACTAGATCTATTATAAATTTAATTTATTTTTTATCTAATTATTAGTACTTAATGCGGCTTTTTAATCGGTTGCTAGCAGTGGGTTATCGCGATATTAGGACCCAAGATAAATCTTTCTTACTTTAATAATAAATGGCAGCATAGCCTAACTTTAGAAATTAATAGTTTGGATAACTATAACTCATTTTTTATTCTTTTATTGCCTTTGTTTAGGTTTTTTACGTTTCCAGTATTAGTAATTACTATACCCGTTGTTATGAAAAGCCTTATTAAAAATCTAGTCTCGTCGAAGTTGTAAATATCCTCTTGTGTAATGCTGTACTTCGCGATTATAACCCGAACAAGCTCGAACCACTTGCGAAATATTTCTAGATTCTCGCCTAGGGCCCGATAATAATAGATCGTCCGATTTAAACGCGCCTGGATGTTTTTTTGCTGTCTAACAAAGTCCGACGCCTAGTTAACTCCAACGCGTTCTATAACGCGCTGGATAAGCAGTATATTAGCTATATCTTCAACGTATTGAAGTCGGACAGAAAACGCTCGCGTATTTAGGTCGAGCATTCGGTCAACAATCGAGTCTTCTTCGGTCGGCGTCAATTTTCGCGATTTGGGTATATAGTTGCCGGAAGAAGATGTACCGGCATTTCGATTATACAAAGTAGATTTCGCTACTTTATATATAGAATTAAGTATCGCAAAACTAAGTTTCGAGACTCGTTTTTTAGCCTGAACTGCTAGGTTTATTCTGGCTTCTTTTGTAAGCTGTTCCATCTTGTTGTTGTTAAGAAATTATCAATTGAAGTTCGGTAGTTGGCATATGCCAAAAAACGTCCGGAGTACTTGTGCATCCGGAGTACTTGTGGCGCACGTTATTTAATAATATACCCTTAACGTAAAAAATTTCTTTCCTTTTAGAACTTTATAATTTACATAGGAAACGAAAACGAATGCGCTAAAGTTTAAAATACGATCTTAATAAAATTCGGTACTATATAAAATCCGATTATCTGATGCCTCGAATCTATATATATTTTTTACTGCGATAAATGGTTTTATGAGTAAATAATCGAAAGCTTGAACCTCGGTGGAAAAAATTAACATCCCTAACCGAAACCTATTATAAAGCGTTAAATAATTACGTACTTAATAACTAGGCGGATTTTCTAAACCTTTAAATCAACCTCGAACAGCTATGCGAAGCTTAATAATAAACTTTGAAATATAAATATTTAAAAATAGCTCAAAATACAAAAATATTAAATCGACAGAAGCTATCTCGGTAACGCGCTTACGTAATGTTTTTATAAATACTTAAACTACTTAACGCTAAATATAAATATGTCTGAAACTTTATCCCTATACGCTTCCGGCAACAAGTCAAAAAAATACAGCTTTGTAAATAGGAATATCTTATATTTATTATTATTATTATTATTATTATTATTCTTTATACGCAGTATTGCTCCTAGGGTATGCGGTACTCCTGCTGTATATGTACATATTTCGCACGCTAAAACTAAAGATAAAAGTCTAAGATAGAAACCCGTACGGTATGGTTACGCCGCGCTTTAAAAGCGCTACCGATAAGTTCTTACCGTCCCGTAGCCAAAAGCTTACCCTTTTGACTAGCTTGGTTATCCCGGTACAGTACCGTATCGCGGTAGAGAAAAACGATCTCGTCAGGTCTTTAAATACGCTGCGATTCCGCCTCGGGTTGCAATAGCTGCCTTTGCTATTCCCGGGACGGTTTAAGGTAAGGTTAGATAAGAAACAGTAAAAGGCTCCTATCTCTATATAACCCTCGAAAACGCCGCCGCTGCAGGTACGGCGCTTTGTCGTTATCCGCCCGGGATGGCCCTGGAGGAAGGCCTCACGTTTTCTCACCTTCAGCTATCTCGAGTAAAGCTTGAAGCTTTTCTATCTAGAAACGCTTAGAGATAAGTAAACTATATCTTAGGATTCTGGTATTATTATAAAATATATCAAAATATCTATTATAAGCAGAAAAAGCTTTATATTATAAGCCTACCAAAAAGGATATCTATCAGTTTTGCCACCTAGATAAAAGCCTCGTTAAAATTGACTCCGAATTAACTATTCGTAACCCTTTTACAGCCGTACTGAAAGGCCGCTCGGCATTCCTCTCTTCTGGTAAGGCTTAATAAAGTTATCGCTAATATACAAAGATCTTGGGCTAGAAAGTCACACTCTACAAGTAACCGTACGAATAAACAAAGTAATAATCTAGCCTTATCATAGCAAAGAATGCGCTTCTACAGGTAGAAAACGGAAAAGACAAAGGAAATAAAACAAACCAACTTTTTACGCCCGAAAACAGGAACAACTCGCCGGCGGCAAGGATCTCGTAATCGGTTATTGTCGGCTAGCCACTGCACTAAGGGACTGGATTGATAAGTGCACACTTATTGCGCTACTTGTCAAGTGCAGAAGACATCAATTGTGTTGTATTGGATGACTAGTTGTAGGTGTCCCAGAACGCGCGCGGCACTTTAATATAGTCTAGTCACGGAACATATATGTTCTGATCAGAGGGAGCTCTTCTGTATATGGACTGCTAATGCACCCCCTGCTAGCTGATACACCCCCTTAACGCTTTAAAATATTTACGGCGTTAATCCTTATACCTTTTCGCTTTTTAAAGCTATGGCTTTCCATTCCACTTCTCCTCCGGCGATTGAATCCTCTTAATCAGCCAATTCCTTATCTAAAATCACTCGTAAAGTGTTCTTCCACTGATCGAAAGCTTTCGTAATATCCATTAATCCTAGCTACTTTTTAAAGCGCCTAAAAGATATACGTAATAGGACTTTAGTTAATCTATCAGTTAGTATATTGCTAGTAGGCATATAAGCTATTTTAATCAAGTCCCTTTCTACGGCTTCTTGTATTTAATAGTTATATATATCTACATGCCGTAACTTCGTCTGTAACAGGGCGACATAGACGTTAATAAGCCGTATAGTCTATTAGTTGTCGTATTAACTATTTAGCGGTTCTGTATCCAAGATAATTCCCAATTTTTTGATTAATCGAAAGCTGAACAAGGCGTTTTTACAACTTGCGCAGGGGATAATAATTCCACTTTTGTTGTAAAAGTAATTACTGTATCTTGCTTATTCGTCCGCTATTTTATTATTCTTTCAAATAGCCGTATAACGAAGACTGGGAAACTTTTTCGATTAATCGTATTATCTGTAAAAAAGGCGTTACTTTAAATCTCTAACGAATCCTTAACCCCGAATTCCATCGGTAGCGTTTTAGTTCCAATTAAATATAATATAATTCGATCAGCCGCTTTGCAATACACGTTGTTAGGGTTTAGGTTAATCGGGCAAATCGAAATACTGTAAAGGCTATATCAAGTCGCGTATTAACTATTACGTATAAAATGAAACCGATCTTTTTTTAGTATCTATTATCAGAACCTGGATAAGCTAAATTAAGATTTGGTAATAGCTCGATGGCCGTTATTAGCGTATCTGAAAAGATATTTAATCTTTTTTTAAAAAAAAATTATGTTAGCCAGCGTATTAATAAAATCGGATTAAGAAAGCCAAATTTTTCTTTTAGCTTTATCTTTAATTACTTCGATGCTAAGAAATTACTGTAAATCTTACCTTTTATAAAAGTATCCCGTTTTTATACTTACTGAATTACTTAATCGGTAAAGTTTTAATTTTTAATTATTTTTTCATTTTAATTTTCGAAAATCTTTTTTGTGATACGCTGTAATGATATTATTTACAAAAGCAAAAAAGATATATATCTCTTGACGAGTAAAGTAATAAGCTTTATAAAGAACGGGACAAAATCCTAACTTTATAAGACTTTCAATAAATATATTTTGCTAAAACAAAGATAACTTCCTTAGCTTATATAACACCTTTTGATTAAAAGACTTTTACTACGATACGGGTACCTTCGAGGTGTTTTTATGTACATTTTGTGAGGTAATGTCGCGTTAACGAAAGCGTTTACAGCGTTATATTGCTTGAGCTTTAAGTCGGATTTAGCTGTATTAGCAATTAACGTTTTAAACGACTTTCCAGTTAAAGTAAATAAGCATGTATTGCTATAAGCGTTCTTAAATTATTAATTGCCCCGGACGACGAAACGTATTTGCATTTTTACAACCAACTATATTTGTAAAATTTGTAAATATATACCTATATATGCTTGGGAACTTATTTCTCTTTAGCAAAAAACTAATTAACGACTTCTTAAATTGCATTTCTTTTAGCTTTATAAATAGGCCTTTTTCGCTTTACGAAATAATATCTCTAATGGGTATATATTTAGCTTTTTATAGCTTTGCGGCGGTAGTGTTGGGTTATGCCTATATACCCGGGTTTGGAATTTATATTTTTTATATATAATAAAGTATCGAAGCTTTTCCGATCAAAGTAGTCCGTATTTCGGGTAATTATTTACCCTAAACTTCTGCAGTTTACCGGCCGGTTATCGTGCGTATTTACAAAAAAGACTAAGCGTCCGGCATTCAATGTAGTTTTCTATACTTTCTAATCGCCTCAGATTACCTTTATGAAACGGATTATACGGGAAGCTTACGTATACAACCTGTAAAATACCTTAATTGTTTACCGTTGCTTTGGGTTAAATAGCGCGATAAAAGCTTAAAGCCGTTTTTATCCCCTCTACCGGCGTAATAATCGTAGTAATTATTAAAGTAAACGCTGGCGGCGGTAGTAGTTTAAGAAACGGAAATAGTTCGAATATAGCAGTTGTATTAGAGTAATCAATTTTATGCGAACAGGCTTGTTTTTTTCAAATCCGAACGTTTTTAACGCTTATGCTACTTTAGAACAATTTTTTTATCTAGCCGGTAGCTAAATTGTTTCGCTTAGGGTTTTATTTTTCTCTTTGACGTATATGTTTAAGTGATTATAGCTTTATTAGGTAGTTTTACTTGTAGTAGTTGGTTTCCTTTTTTTTTTTTTTTTTAACGTGCAAACGGTCATCCTTTAGGTCGTTGAGGTTTTCTGAAAAGTAGGCTTTTTCCTTAAAGTATACGTTTCGAATAGCGATAACCTTATTAATTAATGGTTCCAGATCTCGCAGATATTTGTAAACGGTAATCGACGAGGAAGCCGATTTATTTTTTGGAGTTTAGCTTTTAAGTTTTTGTTTTTTCTTTATGGCAGCAGTTGTTACAGCATAGATTATTAGTCGTATATTCGTAAGTCGGCTTATTAAGACTTCCGATTAAGTATTGCAATACCGTTTTTATACGTTAAGTAAATGTAATAAACTTCCTGTAGCCTTTGCAAAAAAAAAATGCGTATTTGGAGATACGGTTATATAAATACACTGCTGTTTTGAAAATGTATACGATCAGAAACGAAAGTAATTTAACGTCATTTCGCATCGTAGTCGTTTTCCTTTTAATTATACCCCTTAAGCGTTTTATATCTCCGTTTTGAGTTTGGGTATATACTGTTAAAGGTTTAAGTCTGATACTAAAAGGAAGCGACTGGAGCATGTTTCGAAGTTGATGTTTTTTTAAGATTTTATTATCGCATTCGATTACCTGTAGAAAAATCTTATCCTGGTTTTTTAGAATTTCTAAAAGCTATCGAACATTATGATTAATGTATTCTGCTTTCGGTTTTTAAGCTAGATGTCTTAGGTAAAGCTTAAGTATCTTTCGGCAACAATATAACGTATCTATATCTTTTAAGGTTTTTTTTTTCGAAGGCTGAGAAGTCGATAGCGATTCGTTATTCTAATCAAAAGATTTCTTTTTTCGGCTAGCGGCATATTTATCTTTTAGCTTTCTCTTTGTTATATGCTTAGTATTCGACTGTTATAAGACCCTTTAAGCGGCTTTCTTTTATAGAGGACTGCAGCTAGGCCATTACTTCGGGCCCTAAATGTTTTAGTTTTAGGTACTATATCGTACCGTTACCGATTCGTAGTAGTTTCGCTGTATATAAGTTAACGTTTCGTTTATAAGTTGCTAAGATTATATAAGTAACCGTTGCGTTGATAATTTCGATAAGAAATTAATCAACTCTATTTATTAACGTAGTAATTACTTAATTATCTTTATTTCGAATAAAGTTGTTAGATTTTCGGCTGTCCTATTAATATTTCTTTTTTCGGAGCTGCCGGGAAGATACTAGATTATATACAAAATTCTCGTAATAGGCTACATTATATAAACGTGTCAGCAGTCACAGTGATCGAATGCAGAAATCTGGCGTAGCTCTCTGTGTGTTCTCTAAGTTGCTCTCAGAATGAACAAATCTAGTCCGCGGGCAATCGCCTCTTACATACACGATTGGTTGACAAAGGATCGTCCGTAGACAAAGGCTGTCCCAGGCAGCATTCTGCTGCCTGCTCCAAACAAAGCCTGCCAGCCGGCAACACCTGAAAGCACCAATTGCCGACACGCCCTCTTGCGTCAGGTGGCCGCGGCCGGAAAGTCCGAAAATCCAAAATCAAATCTAAAAACACAACCAATCTGTACGGGGATTAAACCTTAGTTTCTGCATTAATTTCCGAATGCGGTTTGTGCATTAGCCGTTGCACTAACAATTTTAAGTGCCTTTTAACTTATCCTATATTTTTTCAAGTTCCAAATTTTGTATAAATCGTTCAAAATCTGCTTTGTTAAATGGCTTCGTTAGACCGTCGGCAGGATTGTTTTTGCTTTTTACGTATTAGAAGCTGATGTTTTTTGCTTAAACCTTTTGGCGTACGTAATGGTATTTAATTCGAATATAACGTTTTCTTTTTAACATTTGTATTTCCTTTACCTACTTAAGTATACCTGTATTGTTTTCCAGAATAAGAATGGAACCTTTAGGTATAAGTCCTAATTTTGTCAGAAAGTTCCTGATCCTAGCTGCTTCCGTTGTAACTGTTTCTATTCTTACATACTTTACTTCCATAATACATTTCGTAATAACGCCCTATAGTTTTGAAAACTATAATATGGGCGCTTTAGCCATAAAGAATATATACCTTATTGTAGACTTCGCCGATTCGCTATTATCTGCAAAGCTTATATTTATTGCTTTAAATAACCTTAAGTTGTTATACTTTTAATACGGGTAGTTTCGTTTTAATTTTCGGTACCGAAAAGATAGGTTTATTGTACCGTTTAAGTATCGTAGTAATTTTTTAATATATTCCTGGTATTTTGGGAATAGGTTACTTATAAATTTGGCCCAAGTCGACGTTACAAACGTTATATCTGGTCTGCTAATACAACTTAAAAAGTTAAATTTCCTTACTAGGCTTACGTATTTAAATATATCTTTTTTGTTAGCTTCGCCGTTATGTTTTATTACATGCTTTAAATAATCTTTAATAAATAACGTAGGCTTTTTTTTTATAATATCTAAGCTTATTAACTTTAGTAACTTTTTAATATACTATTACTGGTCCAGTTTAACGTCGCCAGTCGATAAAGAACGGATAATCCGTACATTTAAATACTAATCCGCGTTTCTTAAATTCTTAATAAAAACGCCTTTAGCAATTTCCTTGGTAACGCTTTTAAAGTATTATTTATTAACCCCGAAAAGCAGCAAATTATCGACGTATAAGGCGATAATATAGCTAATCTTGGGGTTAAAATAAATCGCATCACCAGAAATTAATAGGTAAAAGCCTTATTTCGCAAATATCTTTTTAACTTTTTCCTGCTAAGCAGTTCCGGCTTGCTTCAAACCGTATAAGGGGTTTATTAGCTTAATAACTTTTTCGGGGGAAAACCGGTATACTTCCCTATTTTCCGGGTACGTATCGAAATACTTTTTTAACATGGGGAATTATTTTATATAAATATTTTCCTTTAGTTTGCTATTTAAGTACGTAGTAATAAAATCGATTTAAAGTATATACTAACTTAAATAAGTAACTAAGGCCATTAAAATTTTTCAATATATAGCCCTTGCTATATTCGCTGCGGTTTTATTATAATTAATTTCTTTTCGCTAGATAAACCTTTTCGCGCAAATACGGGCTTTGTACTTATTTAGTTTTCTTGTAAACGTATACTTTTTTCTTAGTACTTATTTAGCATCCATATAATATCCATAAGCTTTTTCGTTAAAAGTGGTAAACTTAAAGGTTCCGCGCGAAAGGTTTTCTTTAATCTTAATAAAGATTGCTTTAAATTACATTTTTCGTTTTGGGCTTTTTATAACTTCCTTTAGGGACGGGCCGTTACCCGTTGCTATAAATAACCTCCAGGTAATAAATAACTTACTTAAGTTAATATGTTTTAAGTTTTTAATCTTAAAAATTTTATCGTATTTATCTTTTAGTATGTTAACCATCTGCTAGTATTCGTAAATGTTTCGGATAGCCCGATTAGTATTTCCGTTGCTACCGAAGAAGTTGTCGTTATCGTCGTTTATTAATGGGTTAAAATAGAAAGTATGTAGGTTATTATCGCTTTTTTGGGTTAAAGCTAGCTTTAATTTACGTATTAACTTAGGGGCTTTATTTAGGGCTTTTAAGGTATATAGGTCGGGGACCGTTTTTTTTCGGACGTCCCTTTTTACGCTTGATTTTCTTGGTTTCTTGGTTCGTATCGTTTTTAGAAATAACGTTATGGTCCTTATTCTTTATTCCGATACCTTTCTGTCTTTAACGGTATCTTAGGCGTTTCTGTACGGGTTATGAAAGCGATCGAATAATATCCTTAAGGTTAAGTAGTTAACCTAGCTTTTCCACGTCCTTATAAACAGTAATATAGGGTATTGTTAGTATCCTACCGCCCTTTAGAAGCTATACCTTATAATTGTATATCCTTTAATACCTTAGTAGCATATTTTTTGCTTTCCGGGCTGCTAGCTTTTGTAACTTAATCCTGTAGTTCTTATCGATTAGGATTATGTACCTGCTGCCGAGGATTCGAAGGTAATTGTTGTTAGGTTTGTAAAACTTGTTAGGTTCGAATGCGTTTTTAAAACATTCGATTAGTGTTATATTTTTTACCGTGGACTATCCCGTTTTGTTAACTGTATGCGTTGTAATTTTTATTATAAGGTTCCAGAAATACGTCGGTATTTTTATCTGGGCTAAAGTTATACGCGTTTCGTTTTGTAGGAACTAGATGCCTTTTTTTGCAATTTTATTTTGATATTGGTTGTAAGAGTTCGAAATTATTAATTTAATATTTTCAACTGCGCAAAATTTTTCGATTATGGTTATGCCGAATTTCCTGCCGCCGTCCAGGCGTAAAATCTGTATTTTTTAGCTTTTAACAGATTTTAATTGCTTAATTAATCGTATAATATACGTATATAAGCTTTGTTATACCTTATCCTTAGTCTTAAACAAATAATACTTTTTATAACGCGAAAGGTTGTTTATAATAAAACCGAAATAGCTGTTATTTTCGCTGTTAACTGGTTTAACTAAACTTACATTATATTAAATAATTTTTCTTACATATCGTCCTCGTTTTTAGGAATTTATGGATAGGATTTTCCGTATCTTCCTTTCGTTATACGCTATACAAAAAAAACAATTTTATATCGTTAGGATTTAAATTTATCCCCGTAAACCTTTTAATAGTTTAAATTAATCGTTTAATACTAAAATAGCAAAGGCAGCGGTGCTATAGGATAATTTTCTTTATAACTTCGTCCGTTATAAAAACCTTGCCATTTTTAAAAACCTTTATAAGGGCGCTTTTTAGGTCGTTGGCCAAGTTACCGCCGTTTTTCTTACCGAATAGCCCCCCCAGCCCGTATCCTTATTAATAATTCTCGTCATTCGTCGACTCCGGAATTTTAATAATAAGCTCCGGCTTTTTATAAAACCATAAAAAGAAACCTTTCCGAAATACGTTAATCGTTGTTAACTATATTCCATCAAGGTTTACCAAAATATTTCGATTTAGGTAACCACTTCTTTTATAAAAGATTTTCCCGGAAAGTACCTTTAAGGGGAAATTATCAATATATAACGTATACTTTAGCATGGTTTTATTATTCTTTCTACGGGGCCCCTTTAATAGCTACTTTACTGTTCCAACGGTAATAGCGATAATAAGTCCTCCGCCTATCATAATATGGATTTCTTTATTCTTAATATTTAAAACCGAATTCTTTTCGAAATTCTTAATATTATTCGTAATATTAACGTTTACTCTTAAATCCCAAACCAGTTTATCTTCATTATCCTCCATAGATAAATGGACATGCAATAACATGGCGCTGCCCATAACAATTGCTTCAGGGCTTTTAATCGCTATAGCTGTCGTTTCGGAGCAATCAGCTGCCTGTAGCTTAAGGTAGTTGACCACTTGCAGCTTAAGGCAATTGGCCACTGTAGCTTCAGGGCTCTCGGGCGCTGTAGCCGTCACTCCAGGGCAGTCAGCTACTGTAGCTATAGGCCTATCATCCTCTGTAATAGTTGCTTTAGGGCAGTTGGCCATTAACGCTACAGGCCAGTCGCCCTCTATACCAGTTGCTTCCGGGCAGTCAGCCCCCTGAAGCGTTTCATCATACCACTGTATCAGGTCCTAAAGCTGTTGTTCGTTAATATGGGCGCTGAACGTTCCTTTACTGGAACGATACAGGTCTCCCAGGCCCTTAGGGATGAACTGCTCCTTACCCGGTCCACCGCCGCGGATGTTGCGAAAGCTATTGCTTTGGTTGTTGTTACCCTAGCTTCGGCCTCCATTTCGGCTTCGCTTTCCTTTCTTGCCTTTGCTGTTTTTCTCTTTCTAGGGCTTAGGGCAGTCCTTCGTTAAATGTCCGTGCTTGCCACAGTTAAAGCAAAGTGGTTTTCCGTTTTTGTTCTATACGGGCTTATTATTTCGGAAGTTTTTATTACCTCTCTTACCTTTCTGTACATTATAAAACCGTCCGTTGTTCTTTTTCTTATTGTTAATACGGTCGTAAAACTCGCTGTTGAAGTCGTCGATCAGTTGCTGGAAGAAGTAATCCGTTTGCCGTAGTACTGACTGTATTGTTTTATACCAGTTGCCAGCCTTGCTCTTTACAGCAGTAAAAAACATAATAATATGTTTTTCGGTCCTAAGCTTTATGCTGCAGCCCTTTACCTTCCGTAGAAGCTTTTAAAATTTAGTCGTAAACTGGATTGGATTTTTTTTATCATATATAATTTTGCTTAATTCCTTTTAAAGGAACCTTTGCCGGGCTTTACCCATTACTGTATGGGTTTTCCAGAACGTTTTTAACATTCTTATCGCTTTTTTAATCCCTGTAATTAACTTTAAAGGCGCCCTTTTGCAGGTTTTGGTAATAACCTTCGCGAAACGTAGCTAATCTAATTGCTTTAGCTTTATTCTATTTTTATAACTATTTTTTTTTAATACAAAGTTAAGGGCGTTGCTTTAAAACTTTTAATTAGCCCAACCTAATAAGTAATTTTCTTTATCTAAGGAAAAGTAAAAGCGCTTCCAACGGAGCTTCGAATCGTTATTAAACTTCTTGGAATCCTTTTAATCCTTCAGGCGTATACCTAATTCGCTGGAGCTATCTAAGCTGCTAAAGTCGGAAGAATTGCTGCTCGGAAAGCTGTAACGGTTTTTCTTCTTCTTTAAAGAACCTTCAGAAAGGTCCGAAAAAAAGGATAAGGAACTATCTGAATTATTAGAGTTGTTACGTACCATTTCTTTTTCCTTAAGTAACTTAGGTAGCTTTATTTTTTTTTCTTTTTTTTTCTTTTAAAGGGGTCGGATTTTTCAGTAAACAACCTTTTGGGTTTCGTTTCACCTTTTTTTATAAGATTAATCTTTTCCACATCGCTTTTTAATGCGATAGGTACTTTCTTAGAACTATTCGCCTTAACTTTAGGCGAAACGTTTTGCGATACTTTCGGTTATACATTCGTATTACGCGAGCTTTTAGAACTTCGCGTTTTATGTTAAAGCGTATCTAACAGCTGTATTATTATGTTGTTTATCTGCTTTATCGTATCGTTATATCTTTCGCTTTTAAGCTTTAGCTTTTTAACATTATCCTCGACCTATCGGTATTCTTCTTTTCGCGCTTTAACGTTACGTTTGATGCCATTTATGTTGGTACCTAAGGACGTATAAAGCTTATTTAGGTCGGCTTCGGGTTACTGTTTCTAGATAAAGGTTTCTAACGGCTGCTAAGGTAATAAAGCGTCTCCTACTGAAAATGCTTCGTATTCCTATTTTCCCTCGCCGAAGAATTCTTCGTCTTGGGGAACCTCCTGATCGGGGGGAGGTAAGGGAAAAGGGAAGGGGTTTTCGATCGTGTACTGGCTCGTTATCGTTAACTGCTATTCGACTCTTTCCTAAATCGTTAGCTAAGCGGCTTTCTTTTAAGTCTCGTACTTTTTCTATTAACTTAACTTTTTAAACTGCAATTAACCACTTCGTATAACGTGCTTGGTTTAACAACCAAAAGATGCTACCATGTCAGCAGTTACAGTAATCGAATGTAAAAATCTGGCGTAACTTTGTATGTATTCTTTAATTTTCTTTAAGAATAGACAAATTTAGTCCGCGGGCAATCGCCTTTTACATATACGATTAGTTAACAAAGGATTGTCTATAGATAAAGGCTGTCTCAGGCAGCATTCTGCTGCCTGGCTCAAACAAAGCCTTCCAGCCGGCAACACCTGAAAGCACCAATTGCCGACAAATAACTATTTACCTAAAATGCGACAGGAGATAAAAGAAATAAAAAGGTTATTATAAGTAAAAACTAAAAAAGCTAAACCTATTAAACTAACTATTACCTAGTAGCTATAAAAGTCCGAAAAATAAAAAAAGTTAAACGACTTTCCTACGCATAGCAAAAACGTTAGCACAAAAAAAAAACTATTTAATGCTTAATACAGAACTAAAAA